>JADRCH010000146.1:2753159-2809978 GCA_019843965.1 Rhynchomys soricoides
TGGCTTCTTGCCTGTGCTGGGCCCTTGTGTCTGGGTTCACTTCTATTTCTTTGGTTGATGCATCCTCTAGTCATCTCAGAGGGAATGATCATCTGCAATTACCTTCAATCTACCTGCATTTCAGTTGCAGTATCAGAGTATACATAGAACTGCCTCTACTCACAGTTTTAATGTAGACCTGCTCCACTGTTTTTGTGGGCTTCTGTCCTGTGTGACTCCTAGGGATTTTGATGATCTCTCTTCATCATATTTGTTCAAAGAATATATTTTGTTTTATTTTTTAATGTTTTAAAATTGTTTAATAGATTAAGCTGGCAAAGTAGAACCTTCATTGCTAGTTACCTGTGTTCATGACACTGGAAGGTACTCTGCACAATATCTGTCTTGTTTAGGGTCACTACTGCTGTGATGAAACACCACGGCCAAAGCAACTTGGGTAGAACAAGGTTTATTTGGCTTACACTTCCCCAATACTGTTCATCATTGAAGGAAGTCAGGACAAGAACTCAAGCAGGGCAGGACCCTGGAGGCAGGAGCTGAAGCAGAAGCCATGGAAGGATGCTGCTTACTTGCTTGCTCCCTTGGCTTTGCTCAGACTGCTTTCTTATAGAACTCAGGTCCAGGGATAGAACCACCCACCATGGGCTCTCCACCTCATCAATCACTAAGAAAATGCCTGCTGGGCAGTGGTGGCACACGCCTTTAATCCCAGCATTTAGGAGGCAGAGGCAGGTGGTTTTCTGAGTTCAAGGCCAACCTGGTCTACAGAGTGAGTTCCAGTACAGCCAGGGCTACACAGAGAAACCCTGTCTTGAAAAAACCAAAAAAAAAAAAAAAAACCCAAAAAAAAAAAAAAAGAAAATGCCTTATAGCTGGATCTTATGGAGGCATTTTTTTCAATTGAGGTTCCCTTCTTGCAGATAACTGTAGCTTGTGACAAGTTGGCATAAGACTAGCCAGCACAATGCCAGAGGGAAATGTAACCACCAACTCAGTTACAAACCTTGAGATCTACAATGGTGACCTGCCTACATGTTATGCTGGCACAATAGTGGTAAAATGTAGTGGGGTAATCAACCACTCTCGGACTAGGTTTCAGAGCCACTTGATGAGATGGAACCCATATCTGACACTGCTCAGTTGGCCAAGAACCTGAGACTGACTGGGCACATGCATGGGGGAAAACCAAATACTATTATTCTGGTAAAGAAACATAGCAATATAATGACTCCTACTGACATTTGGCTATACCCATAGGTCAGTGCCTCCCTCATCCATTATCAGAGAAACTGTCTTTTGCCATAGATGGGAATTAACACAGAGTTCCACAACCGAACAATGTTCCAAAAGAGAAAGAATTTGGAATACTCAGCTCTAAATGGAGTGTCATTGTCAAACTCTTCCCCTCATGGCTCAGGGAGCTATGTGGAAGAGGAGGCAGATGCTTGCAAATGAAAAACTAGTTTTCTCCAGCAGAATCTAAATGCATTAATCATACTTCAGGGTAGACCCTGCACCCAAAAGTAGATGGCCAACAAAAAACTAACTCATTGGTATTTTTATAGACTCCCCCCCCCATATTTCTTTGGGCATTAAAAATAACCTTTTTATTGATTGTTTGTGAGTTTCACATCATGTACTCTACCTAGCCCTGCTCATCTCCCCATCCCCTCACATTCACCTTTGGCCCTTGCAACCCTCTCACAAGCAAACATACAAACACCAACATCAGTAACAGAAAATATAGAAAACATTTCACCATGAAAGCTGTAGCATGTCACAGTATGTCCCACACTACATCCCTTTATCCATATGTCTTCACTTGCAAATGTTCATTGCCATGAGTCATTGGTCTGGTTTGAGATCTCTGGCTTTTGTGACACCATCAATATTGGGTCCTCAGGTTATCCTCTTGTTGCTCTGTGTCATGGAGATCCTGTAGCTTTGGAACAGCAAAACTGGCCCTTTCACATGTCCCAACCTTTCACAGATAATATAGGTTTTGGGGTAGTCCAATTCAGAGTCCTGGATCTGTGCCTGAGTGGTACAGCCTGCTGGCTCTCCCTTATTCGAACTTCTGTGGTTCTCCAGCACGGATCCAGCTAAGACACTCAATGCTGCTATCACCATCAGCAACAGGCAGGGTCAGATCTCCTGCTCTCATGCCCTCAGGGCCAGCTTTCCCACACCCACACCTCCAGGGCCAGCTCCATGTTGCTGCCCAGTCAAGGTTCTTGGCCCACTCTCCCAAGTGCTACAGCCTGTGAGGAGCTAGAGCAGCTCTTTTGCTTTCACACCCTCTGGGCTGGCTCATCATGCCTTGCCCATCAGGGCCAGCTCCACTGTATTGCCAAGCATGGTGCAGTGCCCACCTTCTGAAATACAATACCCCATGAGGGGACAGGGCTAGCTCTGCTGTTCTCATGATCCTGGGGTCAGGTCTCCTGGCTACTGCAGGTAGTGGGGGTTGGGGGTGGGATCATTGCCTCTAATTATGCACAGGTCCTGAACATCCACATGGTCCCTGAAGCCTGTTTTCCCCAAGGATACCTCCATGTCCTCTAGTGGTAATATAGACATTGATACTGATCCCTACAGCTGTGTAACCACAGACTTAGACATGAACCTCAGTGTTGATTTGAGGTGGGACATCACCATGGCCCCAGGTGGCAGGGCTGGCCACTCATAATAGGCTACTCCTCTTCACCCTCAAGTCTCCATTTCCATACCTCTTCATAATGTTCCAGCTGCTCCAGTTCTCTGTCTCTCCCATCTAACCACCACAAGGTCATACATTGTGGTGGCTCCTACTTCAGACTGGGCCACTTGTGTGGTGTGTCTGCAAGCAGGTATCTATGAAACACCTGTGTCATGCACTGGAGGGCAGTTCTGTGGGTGGCATAGCAGTCTGTAGGTCTCTGTCTGTCTTTCTCCTCCTTCACTTTGCTGCATGGATTTTATTTTATTTTATTTTTATGAATCCTAGGCATAAGACAGTTTTGACCACCAAACCAGGCATCAAGCTAGGATGAACAAAGGACTGTCATCTGCTCTGGCCCTGACTGATATAAGAACACCTCCACCAACATGGCGTCTCTTTGCTCATTGCAGGGTTGGATTTTTTTTTTTTTGTCTTACTTGTCTTTTGCTTGCATATTATGGCTTCTGAATTTGTGGTTTGTGTGTGTGTGTTTTGTATTTTTCCTTTTTTAAAATAGTGGTTAGTTTGGGTTTTGTTTGTTTGCCTGTTTGTTTTATAAAGAAAGATAAAAAGAAAAGGTATGGAGTTGGGTGGGTGGGGAGGTGGAGATGATCTGGGAGGAGGTGGGGAAGGGTAACCTAGGTTCAGAATATATTGTCTGAAAAATACTTTTCAATAAAAAAGGAAATGAAAATATTTTCATAAAATTACCTTGATGTAAGCATTAGAAGTATTTGGTTGTGATTTCTGAATAGACCCTTTCAATTTAAAAGTCATGTACTTTAAGTCTGTGTGGTGTTTTGAATGAGAATGATCTCCATTGGCTCCTGCAATCGAATGGTCCCCAGTTGATGGAACTGTTTGGGAAGGATTAGGAGGTGTGGCCTTGTTGGAGGAAGTGTGTCACTGTGGAATGAACTTTGAGGCTTCAAAAGCACACTATTCCTAGATGGTTCTCTCTGCCTTATACTTGTGGATCAAGGTATAAACTCTCAGCTACTGCTCTAGCACCATGCCTGTCTGCCTGCTCTCACTCTTTCAGTTATGATGGTCATAGACTCTAATGCTCTGGAACTGTAATCTCCAAATAAATGCTTTGATTTTGCAAATTTCCTAAATTTCCTTGGTCATGGTGTTTTACCACAGCAATAGAAAACTAACTAAAACATTCTGAGAGCTTTAAATTTTCTCCGACTTGTTTCCTAATTCCTTCTGGAACTTCTAGTTACTGTCTGGGTTCTCTGTGAAGTGGATGTTTTATATACACACACACACACACACACACACACACATATATATATACATACACATATATACATATACATACATATATATATAAAACTTTAAACATTTATATATATATAAAACATTTATTTATATGTAAAACATTTGAAAAAGAGAGGCAGATGAGTCTCTATGAGTTCAAGGCTACTCTAAATTGCATATTCTAGGCCAGCTAAGTTGGCATAGTGAGATTCTAAAAAACAAAATCAAACTAAACCAACAAAAATGAATAACAGAAAGATTTTGTTAAGGGCTATGTGTCTAAGAGAATATGAAGAGGAATCGGGAAAGCCTAAAGGATAAGGTGGGCAGTTTGACATCCTTGTGAAGGAGAGAGGGAAGTGAAGTTGGAGAGGATACCACCTATGGTCTTCCTTCTTTGACCCAGATTCCCTTGTTTGAGTCTCAACCCTTCTAAAAGCTGGCCTATCTTGATGCCCCTGCTTCAGACAGTGGCTGAGAACAGCCCATGGGACAATAGTTTTGGAGCAGAAGCTGTGATGGGATTTATTGTGTGTATCTGCAGGTGGCCATACACAGTACCACATTTTGTCATCATTCAGATGCTAAATCTCCTGCATCAAACCTATTCTTTTGGTGTCTTTCCTATCCTGAGCTTCCTTTGCTATGTTGTTTCCCATTTTTTTCCTGATGTAAGAATTTATATTTCCAGGTGCATCCTCCCCCCACCCTCATTTCCTGTACGTGTTCTAATCTATAATATCATCTCAATTTATTTTACCTTTTGCTTTGTCTCTGTTTATTCTGGGTTTTGTCAGAGTCTCTTTCGTGTTAGAGCCTTTCCTCAGATGTCTGATAACCCTTGGCTGCCTGGCACTGAAGAGAGTAGCACTTAAGGAGGTAGTGAGGAAGGGGCTGCATTTGGCCCTGCCCGGTGGAGAGACCTCAAGATGTCAATATAGAGACATTTTCCCTCTCAGCCCAGAGCTTCCTTATTAGGATTCCTAATGGCCAGGATCCAGCACTTGAGCCCAGAGTAGGGGAAGGAGGTGTGGGCCCTTCAGTTAGGCAGTTCAGATTTGCACAGAGCATCAAGTCTACACTGTATAGTGCCTTGTGCCTACCCTAAGCAGTAACTGAAGAGGCCAAGTTCACACCCTTTCTCGATTTCTCTAGACTAAACTTCAAATCCTGATAAACCCGTTTTCTAAAAGCCCTTTCTTTTCTTTTCTCTTCTTTTCTCTTCTTGGCTCTCCTTTTCCTTTCTTTTAAAGACAGGTCTCTCCAAGTTAGCTGTGACCCTCTTGTAACTTGCTATGTAGATCATGCTAGCCTTGAACTCATACAGATTCATCTCTCTCTACTTCCTGAGTGCTGGGGTTAAAGGTGTGTACTACCATACCCAGCCCTATAAGGACTATTAACCAGTATTCCTGTTTTTAGCCCCAAATATCAGCCCTGTTCAGAGGTGTCTATGTCTCTTCCCCTCTGGTTTGGGCTCCAGGAGGACTCGTGGTCCACAGGTCCAGAGCTTAGTGTTTCCAGCTGTGTTCTCTTCTCTGTTTTCCAGCTTCATAAACCTTGTTAAATCTCTTGTCTACTGTTTTCTCTTTCCTGACTCCTTGAAACTTTCTACCTTTGGGATTCCTTACTCCATTCGTCTTCAAAACAAAGACACTCATTTAATCTATTATATTTTTGTCTTAAGATTCTTCCAAATTTCTTCCCTGATTACCCAAAGGATGAATTCTGCATAGAATATTTATGAATCCATAAAGTCTACAGTTACTAGTGATTGTTAATGAATTAGATCAGAGGAGGAACAAAGACTCAAAACTCCATCCCACCACTAGGGGACATTTTGCCTGCTCAGTAGATAATTCCCTCCAAGAATCAGCCTTGGGAGTGCTTCCTCACCACTAGTCGGCCTGCATTTTAATCTGTTTATTCTCAAATTGAACATATCCCAAAGCAGTTATCTTCTCTTTGTTTATGTATCAGTAGAAGTCAAGGGGCCCGAACGATGAACTGTGATGCTGTGTGCAGAGTCCTTGAATTTCAGGTGAGATTCTCCCTTCCTTTTTTTTGACCAGGTGGAAGTCACCTTGACAACCTTGCTGGGATTGGCAGCTGTGCCTTGGCTGTCTTCCATGCCCCTCCTACTCCTCCAGCCCAGTGTTTGGCTCTAGTTTGCAAAGTCCTCTCTGCTTTTCCTGTTTGTTCCCGCCTCCAAAGGTCTCCCCCTCACCCCTGGAAATCTGCCACTGCTCCCCTTTGTTGTAGGAATACACCTTCCATCTTTTCCTAAGTCACATACATACCAAACAACTTCTGTTGGATTAGTTACTGGCCATGGGACAATATTTTTAAAATGTTCTAAATTTACTAACTTTGATCGTATTCTGATGTTGGGGTGAGTGATGTATAAGAGTTCCCTTCATGTCAGCAAAGCCAGCATAGTTAGATGCCTAGGACAGGAGACTAGGTGCCACTCTCCTCCCTCTGAGTCTGAGTGCTATAGAATAGAGGCCAAGGCTTTTCCCTAGCTGCAGAAAGAGGTAAATCAGCAGACGGGGCCTGGAGCTAGAGCAGAGAGTCAGTGGGAAGAAGGATGGACAATGCAATCACATGGGCATCTATCAGCCGGCTTCACTTACTTATTGTAGAAGATTTGTGGAATTGGGAGAATGCATTGGCCCTGCCCTCCTCCATTGCTTGGCAATAGGTGTCTTTGTCACTGCCTGCAGGTACAAAGAGGCCCAGTTTTGATCACAGGGGACAAGAGGGCGGTGGACAAAGTTAAGGTCAATACCTGGTCAGCATATTAATGAGACAATCTGGTGCTGTTGTGCAAGAGGCACCTGCCTCGCAAATAAATGAAGCAGTTAAGAAAACATTTATTTCCCTCATTTGGGGCTTATTCTTCATGTCTGATAAGCACTGTTTATCTTTGAGCTCTAGGTATTTGTATACATGTTTGCCATGCCACAGTCATTTGCTGGGTGTCTGGGAGGATGAAAAGGTGGACTCACAATTCACAGGAGCAGGCAGGCAGAGTGTGGGCCCCTGAGAGTACTGCTTAGGATGGTGGTTCATGAGATCTCCTTCTCTGAGATATTCTGTAGGAATCCAATGGCTCTCTTGTCAAGCTCTGTAATGGTTCCTGTCTTGTCTGAACAGTCCAGTGTGCCTTTCCAAGTCCTCCAAGAAACAGACCGTAAGATGAGATTAATGGAGCTAGGGATTCATTAGGGAATATGCCCACATGAGAGAAAAGCGGGAGAAAGGAAAAACTAACCAAATGTAGGGTTATGTGTCCTGCCTCTGCTCTGCCACAGGGCTCAGCCACTCAGGGAAGCAGAATACAGGAGTTTTGACCTTGCTTACCCCATGCTGTCTTCAGATGGGTGTCAGCTGTAGGGCAGTCCCAGGACACTGCTCTAGTGGTGGGGAAGCACGAGTTGGAGCTCGTTCAGGGATCCCCAGGCCTGGAAGGAGGCTGAGGCTGTCTGGTTCTCAGGCTCTTGGACACCCAGGCACTGCTGGATGCCTCAGAAGAGCTGAGAACAGAGTGGGAGCCTGTAGACTGGATCTAACCTGGGACTGAGGGGGAAAAGGAGGAGAGCTCCGGCTTGTCTGGTGGAAAGAGTCTTTGGCTCAGCAGGTGGCAGTTGGCTTAGGCCTGGCTTGGTTGGGAGTGCTGAGAGACCTTCTACGGGAGATTAGACAGTGGCTCTATAGGTGAAAGCCTTCTCCTTGGCTCTCCATGGTGGATCCCAACGTAAAGAAGCAGTCCATTGTTTTAAGGCATTTATTGTCATGGCAGAAAGTGGATGAGTAAAACCATACCCCACTTCTCAGGGTGGACCTGAGGTTAAATACCTTTTGCATGGAGGAGTGTCTGGGAAGGAAAGCTTATTGGCTAAGCTTCCAGGCCTGTAAATACCTCATTAAAATGGAGATCTGTCTTGAGCCTACATGACCACGGGTCACATCCTCTACCTGTGGCGGGGCTTGGGGCATTTCCTTTATTTGACTGATGGCCACAAATCTATGGAAGGCTGGGCCTAGTGACAGGGGCCTGGTGCCTGAGAACCAGGCAAAGCGCCTACCATCCCTTCAAGGTCTCCGGGGTTTCAAGCCTTGCTCAACTGGGAACAAGGCTACCTTTCACGGTCCCACAACCAAAGACTGAATGAAGGAGAGGGGGAAGCTGGGTTGGTAGAAATATCCTGGACCACTGTGGAGACTAAAGAAGAGCCATATGGCCATGAAATGTTTCTCTTTAGCATTCTGCTATATTGTGTCAAGGGCACGGGTTCAAGCATGGCTTCACTTGAATTTGGAAGTTTTTAGGGGTTGTCCACAGGAGGCTCTATATCCAAATTTGAGGAGGTTAGATTGCCTGGAGTTGGGTTGGGGTCAGCCTGGGCTTTGGAATATTTCATTGGTTGAGGTTGGGGAGATTTAACAATTAAGAAGAGAGTCACACTCTGAGGGATGGAGCAGGAAAAAGGGATGGACCTAAGGTCAGGGGCTTGTAGCTGGGGATTAGAGTGTCCACAGAAAAGCTTGTATTGAAGTAAAGTTTACACTTAGGGAGAGTTTTGAGTCTCTGCTCTTGTTTTCCTCTGTGCCATATGACTGATCCCTGGGAAAAATTTCATATTGAACTTAACACGGGAAATGCAGACAAAAGTGGTTTACTTATAGCTGTGTCTCTGTCTGCTTGGATTTCTATAACAAAACAAAAGAGACTGGGTAATTCACAAACAGCAGGCACTTATTTCTATAGTTCTAAAGGCTGGAAAGCCCAAGATTGGCCCAGTTGTAGATTCTGTGTCTTATGAGTGTCTAGTCTACTTGCTTAAGATGGTACCTTCAACATTGTGTTGTCACAGGCAGAAAGTCAGGAAGCAGATGGATACTCTGACCTTGCAGCAGCAGAGAATGTACCCATTCCACCAAGCCCTTCTACAAAGGTCAGGATATCATCCTCGAGGGCTTTGCCCTTATGACTTCACCACCCCTTACAGGCTCCACCTTTTAAGATGATCACATTATCCAATACATCTCATCATGTGAGACCACAACAATTTACTACATTCTTTTTCCTTGTCTATGACACGAGCTGGTCGTGTAAGTATTTGAGGACTGATGCCTTTCACCCATGCATTTCTGGATCAGTGTCCAATTCATTCCTGTTGTAAACATCATCCTGTGTCAGTTTCTGTGTGACTTTTCCCTGGGATACACGAACAAAAGCCTGTTCAACCCTGAAAGGACACTGGTGACAGACAACAGAAAACAATTTCACCCAAGTCTAACTTGATGAACCAATGTGGGTATTGGGGTTATTTACAGGAGGGTAGATGAGGCTTATTTATAGAAGTGTAGGTGACTTGGATAGCTGCAGTACACAAAAGACCACTCTACCATGATTGACAGCTAGTCACTGACATCATCAACATCCCTAAAGAGTCTCCTGTCCACTAGCAGTTATTTTCCATCTACAAAGTTCTTTGCAGGGGCCTTGTGAGTCTTGCAATTCTCTTGTCAACTTTGTGAGCATCTATTGTCTTCAGTGGAATTTTTCAATACGGAAGAAATGGCTATATAGTAGCTATGCTGTTGGCACAGCATCTCCAAGCTGAGGTGCTTCGCAGACCTTCTGCTTGTTTCCTTGGTTCCACTCCTGAGTTGAGGCTGGTGTTTCCTTGTTGTCAGGCAATGAGACCATGCTTAGATGGCCACTGTTTCTACTGCACGATGGTGGCTTTCCCACGCTTCTGATGGTGACCAGTGGTGAAGTAAATGTTCTGAGAGGACATTGTAACCTAAAGGGGTACCCAGAACAACAGCTTAGAAGGGGTCTAGGATCAGATATTGAGGTGACTATAGAGGGTGGGATACACTTATACCAATGCACTTCCTGCATTATTTCACTTCACAATACAGACTTCTAAGGTCAGGCAGCACTAGATAACTTGCCATCAGCAGAAGTTGGTGGATGGGGTCTCAACCCTGCTGATCTACCTCAAGAGTCTGTGCTATAAAACCCAACATTGTCATATACCTAAGATGACAAAGAAGGACTGTTGGAAGATGAGGTTAGTTGACCTTCTAGGATAGCTGAATGAGTTACCAGGCAGGTGACAATGTGGAGGGGCTCCATGAGGACCCTTAATTCTCACTTTGGAGCATCCTGGCCCTTGTATATTCTCTTATGTGATGTGGACACTGTCACACAAGAAGGCCTTCTTTCTGGTTCCAAGCCCTGACTCCGTAAACCAGTCTCTCTTAATTATCTTGGCAGCTCAACACCTTCGGTGTATCATTTAATGCCACGCCTACTCTGGTTGGATCCGGTTATAAAGTAAACCATGTTCTTTGAGAACTACTGCATATAGATGAGTCAGGAGCCAGTCTAAGCTGACCCACAGACATAAAACCCAAGGCACTGGGCACCTTTAGCTGGGGCATCTAAACTCTCGAATCAAAGGTGCAAGGGACTTACTCACATCAAACACCTGACTGCTTTCTTGGGGACCAAGAAAATGAACATTTGTCTTCACATTTACCCCAGCAATCCATGAGGTAAGAGGAGAAATATCTCATTGCCTCTTTGTTGAAAAAGTAGTTAATTCTCATGCAAGCTTAACCTCCTTTATTCCCTACATGTAATTTGTCCCTCCCTGCTCAAGGGATAAGAGTGTGGTTTTAAATCACCTCTTGCCTTTGATCTGCTGGTTACTGGTGGATTAGTGGAAGGATTACACAGTCTGCCTTCCCTTGGCCACTTCACAGCTCTGAGGCTGGAGGACTGTGTGTGGTAGCCTCACTCCAGCGCAATGTCTTCGCTTGACTGTAGGATGAGCATGGGGCTACCTTTGAGCATCCTGAAAGCAGTGCCTTGTTTAATAGTAGAACATCTCTCAGACCTTCTCTGCCTTCAAGGCAGAGGATAAAGGTGCTATTGAAGTCTAGTGTAGCCAAGGCAAGTTACAAGTTCTACGACATCGTGTCTCAGGCAAGTACTTTGATTTCCTACATAACACTTCGTGGACTTTGTACCATTTTCAGTGCAGGCATTTAGATCTGTCATTATTTGTTCAGCTCCCTAAATATTGTTCTGACAAATGTTCCAGGTAATAGTGATGCCAACTAGTTCTTTACACTCTGACAGGTATGGAGCTCCTTCTCCAAATGTCTTTCTCTAATGGATTCTATTCATAGCTACTCAAAAGAAGGTGGCCCTCTGTAATCAACATTTAGGCAAAGGGCAACCTACAACACTTAGAGCAGAACACAGTGAGTGTGGAAGGAAGCGAAGGTAGACAAGGGTTCCCCAGACACTTCTGTGCTAGAGGAGGGGCCCTGTACTGAGGTGCTGAGGTTTCTTATTGGCCCTCTGCTCTATCCTACATGATATTTTATGTGACCGTGTTCCCACGCAGTCAACCAACTGTAGCTTCTCAAGTCACAATGGGATAGGATTATCTGGAAAAAGATCAGTCATTCCAAGTTTGTTTTTCCCTCCCATTTTCTTTTCTCTGACACTCAATTCATGGAGATGGGTTTTCTTCTACACCAGGAAGTGATCAAGTCCTTTCAGGCTGAAGACTGAACTTGTAATGAAGCAGAGAGCACAAATTGTTCATGACGGAGTCTTGGACCTTTGATACTGTTGGTGGTTTTTGGTTGGCTTTGTCTGATTCTTAAAAGCAATCATAATGTAAGATGCTTACCACGGCCATGCATGCTCTGCTCTGGAGAGCTGAATCAGAGTACCCCATGCATGTCCCTTGCCTTTTTTCTGCCAGGTGTTTTTGGTACTAGGTTACAAATCTGTCTTGGGCCTTTTCACAGCCTGGTGATTTCCCAAAGACCCAGCTGTGACTCACATGTTTTGCCTTTTCTCTGCTCAAGGATTTCTATGGACAGACGCTTCCCAGCCTCTCTTTACAGAACTTTCTCTGGGATGACTTATATGTCCCAGCACTTTGATCCTCCTGTAACCCACACTGGAGTTCTCTTTCTCTATAATCAAGCATGCTTTTGATGACACTTGTCTTTTCTTCGTTCTTACACTCATTAACATTACGCCTGCTGTCCTTTAAATCTTTCTATGTGTTTCCACAAGCATACAATAAGCAAACTTAGAATGTTCTGGGAACTGTGCTAGGTCCTGGGACAACGCTGTGTGGCCAGACAAATGCATGCCATTGGCAGCATTGGTGAGGTGACCTGGCATTTACAGTCTAGGTTCCTTGTTTGGTGTGTGTGGCCTGAGGCTTCCGCAGAGCAGGGCACTCACAGAATCATGGCTGAGTGCAAGTGATGCACACTGTACTTTATTAATAGAAGACTTCAAAAATAGCATTAACCTGAAAGCCTTAGGTAGACAGGATGGTACCTGATGGGGACAAGAGAAAGAATATTCCTGAATAGGAAAATATTGTTCACAAAGGCATGTAGGCATGAGACTCGCAGGGTGTGTTAAGCCAGTGGCAGCAGGGTGGGGGTGAGAAAGAATGTGTGTAATATAAGACAAGAAAAGCCACAGCATGGGGGACAAAAGGCCTCATATGAGGTGATGAGGTTAGGCGCTTAGTCTTTGTGTGGAAAAGAGGCTTTGAGTGCATGGTGGGCTGGAACAGAGGTAGGAGTCACCAAGAGGCAGAATTCTTGAGATCTAGCTGCTGGTCCACTCTAGCAGAGGACAGGGAAGAATGAAGCAAAACTGGACATCTGGCAAGGTCCCCAAGAGTCACCTGATGAGTGAGCAGGCTTGGAATGGCAACGAGCATTTTTCTTACGCTTAATCTTCATACCTCCATCTGGGCTGCAGCTTCAGAGAGATGAAGTGAGAGACATGTTGGGCAGTGGACTTGCCTTGCAGATGCCTCTTGTCTAGTTCACATCTCTGAAATGCAAGGTTGTCTGGGGAGAAGATGCAGCTCGTTTCTTTTCTCCGGAGTGCTTGAGGCTGAAGTGAGGTGCTGTGGTGGATGTACAGTCAGTTTGGCTTCAGAGGACTAATCCCTCAGTGGCACCGTAGGACACAGGGATGAGTTAATTCATCAGTCGAAGGTTGAGACAATGGCAGGATGCACAGCACAATCGCTGAACAATAGAGACTCTTCTGTTACTAAACCTACCTCCTCCAACTTGGCTAGTCAGCACCAAGTTAGTGTTCCAAGGGATCATTCCTCCCAGGAAAGATGCTGCTTAGGCCCCCTCAGCAGTGTGATAAAAGGAGGTTGAGGTAATATCTCTTGAGCTTTTCCTGCTTGGCTGCATGGAGCTTGATGGTGTTTGTGCAGTCTGCTATGTACAGGGACGAGGCTATTGAGCCTGTTCCCTCAGGTCCTCACTAACCTTTGAAGCCACACAGACCAACATTTGAGACCTGTGATATCCTTCAGAGTGCCCTATTTGGGAAGTACTGGGCCAAACCCTGGTATGTGCAGAACTGGGATTCATACCTGGGTTCCATGGGACCCCAGCACCCCCATTCATCCCTTATCCCATGCCTTTTCAAGTGAGGGTCATCGGCTTTGAAATGTTTGGTAAAGTCCCACAGTACAGAACATCAGGACATTCAGTGATCTTGGCTCTAAGTGCTGACCTACTTTAGACAGCCACTGTAAAGCCAGCCACCTCAGGACCTTCATCCCTCAAGCTAAACTGACCCTTAAGGTCCTGACAGAAACCCAAAGTGACTCTGGTTTAACTTTTGTAATAACCAAGAAAAGGCAAACCCAGGCCTTTAATGAAGGAAGACTGCTTTTTTTCAACCCTCACATCTAGGCCTGGAACTGTCTTTTCAGATAAGATCATCCCCTCCTGATGGTAGCACAGACTGGGGAGTAAAGAGAGGATTTTCCCAGTCTATTCTGCCTCTTGGAACATGCATGATTCATGAACGTTAGCTCTGCTCTGAAAGGGCAAAGAATGACTTTCTGAGTAATGGACCATGGGAGTGGAAAAGCAGGGTGTGGACCCTGAGAAAACAAAACTGAATATGAGCAAGCAAAATCTTCAAAGGAGAAGAGGAGACAAGCACTGTGGAAGTCTTGGAAAAGTCAACAGAAATCGAAGATTGACTTAGGTCATGGGAGTCCTGGCATGGAATCCATGCTCCAGCCCAGAGGAGCCTGAGCCATCCCTTTCGTGGCTATTATGGAAGGATATTAGAGGCAGTATCCGACTCCTCCCACAGCCTTGTTAGATCTTCCAGCAAACAGGAAGGGGAGCAAGACTGATCTACAGAACTCCAGAAGCTTTGTAAAGACGTAGCATCAGTGAGCGGGAGGGAGGGCTCAGTGGTAAGAGCACGTGCCACTTTTGTTAGAGATTTTAAGTTGGGTTCCCAGAATCCAAACTGGATGACTCACAGCTGCCTTGTAACTCCGGTCCCAGGGGGATTTAGCCTCTGGCCTCCAGGGGCACCTGGACTCATGTAGACAGACCTACTTATAGACACACATATACATAGGCACAAGAAATTAAAAACAATAGACATCTTAGAAATAACAGCAAGAGCCCAGGATGATGCAAGTGACAGGTAACCTCAGAAGTACTGACAACCCCAAAACATGGTGCCTTACTCAATTGCTCCTCAAAATGCCTGTAAGTGCTCTAGTTGCCTCCTGTCACAAGCAGCTCAAAAAAAAAAAAAAAAAAACAAAAAAAAAAAACAAAACCAAAACAAAAACAAAAACAAAAAAAAACACTGCCTTAAATCTTTGAGCCCCATCTATCCATTGCACAGAAGAGACTAAAGCCCACAGTATGGTGGTAACTTGCTCATAGGCTACAAGAAATAGAAAGAGTCTGGATTCTCCCAGCAAAGCCTGAGAGCGATAACTTCATCACTCAAAGGAGAGAATGGCCCAGGAATGAATGACTGTCTACTCTGTTTTCTGTTCTGCCTGGAGTGAGTGCCCTAAAAAGGAATGGCTGTTTACTCTGTTCTCTGTTCTGCATGCAGGATGCTTGCAAGCCTTGCCTACTACTTAGATTCACAGTGATCACCTTTGCTTCTGAGAGAAGATTCTTGTTTAATAAAAGATAAAGTACTTTCCACTTAGACTTTTCCAAGTGTGTCGCCCTCTCCTCCGATAGTACTGACACCTTGTTTTTGGCTCAGATTTAGGAATTGTGTTTATCAGTTTATATAAGTGTGCCACCTGATCCTCAGGGAGATGATTTAAATATGCACCAAACACTATGAGAGAGCAACAGGTTAATATGGTGGCTTTTTTTTTTTTTTTTCCAGAATTAAGGCAAGGAAAGTTCTCTCAGGTGACTGCCCCTAAGGGAAGTCTCATGGTTCGTTGCCCTTGATTAAATTCTTGGGAGCTTTCTGGCTCTTTCCAGATCAGCCATTTGTCCTTGAAGAGTGAACTTGGCAAATGTGAATGACTGCTACTAGTGTCTCATGGAAAAAAAATGTGCATAAAATTTGGACCCATGGAGTCGAGTCCAATGATGAGATATTCAGAGAGATTAGAGGATCCAGTCTCATGCTTATCTGCACAGTCAACCTTTTATTCTGATGTTATTGGGGAGGGGGTGAGCTACCGACAGTTATGCATGGAGTATAGAGTTTGAATTGTGTTCAGAGATAAGGTACAGGCAATGGCATAAGATCCTGCTAGAAGACCCTCAGAAAGCCATGCCCTGTTAGCCTGGGTTGTGAAGACAGTTCTGCTTCATGAAACTTTCTATCTCATTGAAAACAGAGATAAGGTGTCAGGCATGAGGGCTGCCAATGTTAGATAGCTAGCTAGATATTCAGACATGGAAGACATTGAGGACAGACCCACCCTCACCCCATGTTTCCCTGGTAACACTAGAAATGGAAGCATCACAATTATCCCCTAAAGGTTTAAACGACTCTATGAAAAGCTGGAGCTTGGAGGATTTGTTGAAGCCTACCAACAGAACTGACGGCTGTTTCGAAGAATGGAATCTGAGCTCTAACTTCTTCCTAGGGTTCAGATGTGATATTCCAACCTTTCCTCAAAACATTACCTACTTTAGTTCTTCCCTGTCAATCACCTAGAAAAACCCGCCCCACAAGAAACTGCCCAAGATACTCAAAGGAGTGTAAAGGCTACTTTTTAATGTAAATCTGAGCAATGGCTGCTTCCATCATGGCCCACTCTTCTTGGAGGTACTTCACTTGATTAAACTCTGTTTTTTCTGCCACCACCTGAAATAAAGTGTGTCCTATTGAGCATCTTTCAAATTCATCTGATGAAACATAAGGAAGGGGAGTTTAATGATGCAGAATGAGATCCTGTAGACATCTTTGGAGTTTTTGCCTGGTTACATTAGATTTTCCTTGTCTTTGGTGGTAAGGCCTGGACTCCCCTCTCTTGGTAGAGGCCACTCTTTCTGCCTACAGCTCCCCTCTGTGTGTGCACTTCTATGCCTGGCTACCGGGTCTTTTCTATTTTCCTATGATACAACATTCCTTGGCTCATCAGTTCTTGCTCCAAATGTACCCTGTTTCCTTCTATCTCCAAGTTAATCTAACTCAGGTGTCTTTTACCACAAATGAGTGACTATGCTGTGCCTCTTCCATGTTTTCTGGCTGTTTCTATTACCAGATGACAAAGTCAGTGGCTTTTTTTTCTTCTATAACTTAATACCAGATTTTCATGGTGTGGGCTTTTATGGTTTTGAAACACTTTTACCTAATATTACCTAATATATTTTACTGTGTTCTAAAGGGAACTTAATGGTTTTTCTATGATACACTATGCCAAAGCATAGGCCTCTTTCTGGGTTTCATCTAGATCATTCCTGATATTTAAAGAAAGGAAATGAGAGCCACACCTGGGAGAGGAGCTTATATCTTTTCTTTTCTGTAGACACCAAGACAAAGCTTGGTCCTTACTTGTCAGGATGACCAGAAGGTTCTGGTCTTGATGACTAAAGGCATCTCTGGATTTGGAGATAGCATGTTGCCTCAACTTCCAATAAGATTTTGGGCCTCAGTTCTTGTCAAAATAAGTCCCAAATCAGCTGAGCATGCTACTGCAGATTGTCAGGCAATGTGTGGGTCCTGACTCAGGAGCACAGACGAAGGCCTCAGAGTCTGCTCTTTGTGTTTTCTTTGATGCAAACTTCTTTCCATTTCCGATCCATTCAGGTCAGATGGATCCTTTATAATTAAAACGGAATTGATCCACAACCTTAAAGTGGAAAATATTTTTTTAAAGAACATGGACCCACATGGTTAAATCACATGCTTGATGGGCTGAAAGCATAGATAGCCAGAATAAGATAGCACTGGTCCTAATGCTTCTTTATATCTGGACTTTTCTGGTAGATGACTAGCAAGTGTTCTAAGCTACCTTTTGTATGTGTTTTCATCATTTTTAGAAAAGATCCGCATTTATGCCCTAGTTGTAAAGCTAATCCAGAAACCATCACTTTCTTTTAATAAAATGGCCCGAATCAATTGACAATAGACAATTAATAGTATTCTCCTGTTAAACCAAGATAACGGAAACCTTTCATAATCTTGCCACCTCCAGAAGTAAAAACCCAGTGCACCACATTTAGATACATTGAATGGTGCTGTAGCTCATCCTGCCTGCATCTGTCCCCTCCAAGATCTGGTTGGGGAATCTGAGTGCTGTCAAGTCCAACAGTCATTCTCTGTTCCAGATCGTCAATAGAACAGGACCTACCTGTTTTCTAAAATGATCCTAAAATATAGAGGGTTTTTTGACATATCTCACCAAGTATGAACTTTCTTAAAAAGATACAAAAAGTATTATAAGAACTTTAATTGATTTTGAAAAAATAGAGTCATTTAAATGGGCACACGATGTCCAATAGACTTCAGATTCTTGATAGTGCCCACAGCAGTTCCTGTGTATTCCCTGAGGTGCAAATATAACACTACAAGAGACATACAGGGAGATGAGACACTACACTGACTGCATACTTCCCCCCTTTTTTATGAGATGGGGAGTGGTTCTTCTCTCTATGTAGTCTTGGCTGTTCTGGAACTCTCTATTTAGACCAGGTTGTTCTTGAACTCACTTAGATCCATCTGCCTCTGCCTCTCAAGTGCTGTGACTAAAGGCATGTGCCACTATGCCTGGCTCATTGTCTGTGCACTCAAAGGACTGAAAACAGTGTGCTAATCCAATAAATCAAGCCAAACTGACAACTATTGACCCAACAAAGACCCTTCTGCTTTTTAATTTTATTTTAAGAACTTATTTTTCTTTTTCAAAGTTCTGTGCATGTGTGTGTTTGACTGCATGAGTTCATGCTACCTGCACACGTGTGCTCTTGAAGGGTAAAAGAGGGTTTTGGATCTACTGAAACTGTTGTTTAGGTACTTGTGTGACCCCTGATGAAGATGAGGATGGGATTTAGGTCCTCTGTAAGAGCAGCAGATGCACTTGAGCCAATCCCACTTCTGTTTAAGAGCAGAGCTTTCTCTGAGGCAGATTCCTTACTCTGTTTCTAATATCAGAGGGAAATTTAACAAAATTGTCTTTAGGACCAGAAACTCTCCCTGATATCCCACTAAAGCAAATTCTGTTTTCTAGAACTAGGATCTAGAGGTAGAACAGAGGAGAGAGGATGATGATGATGGTGATGGTGATGATGATGGACAGGATGGTGATGGTGATCATGATGATGATGGTGATGATGATGATGAGGAGGAGGAGGATGAGGATGAGGAGGAGGAGGAGGATGAGGAGAGAAAGAACAAAAGGCATACAGAATTTCTCACAGCCTCATGGGCATGACTCTAGAACTCCCACTGGCTCCTTTCCTGGAGGAAATACACACAGGCAAATGCCATGCCCCCTAAGGGAACTTGTATTTGGACATGAGGTTGGGGTCTAAGATTCCATCCTCTGCCTCATAGGAGCTATTTAACCTCTCTGGGAGGCAAGAGAAGTGGCATTGGTAGGGAGTGGGGAGATGGGGTGGGTGGAACAACTTGGAGCATAGCCGCAGAGTAGTGCTTAGCGTGATGCAAGGCCTAGGTTCAGTCTCCAGTGAATGTCCCAATCAACAGCAGTCACCCACTAAACCCCAGTTCCCTCTCTTGTAAAACAGAGTTGAGGATCACTATGAAGCCTGAGTGAATAATTACTACTAAGCTCAGTTTCTGGTACCGCATAGGAGCATAGGAAGTCACTCTCTAAGTGCCCACTCCTTCCTCCTGCAGCGATGTCTCGGCAAGGAGAAATCAAGTCTCCAAAGCCAATGCTACAGTGGGTCTTTAGTCATGTGTGAGAGGGCCTCCTGCAGAGAATGTAGTGCCAGCCTTCAGGTCTGTGTGAGAGAGCTGAGGAGGGATACATTTTAGGGATACATTTAATGATTCACCCAATCATTATATCATGACCCAGCTCACAGCCTTGAGTACTATAGTATGGTAGGCTAACCCCAGTTTCCTGACTCTGTTCGTTCACTTGGCCTTTATAGTCTCTGGTGTTCTCCTGTCTACCCAAGAGATAGCAGTTGTAACTTCAGCTAACAGTGCAATGCTACAGAGCAGTTGTAATCATTGAGCTTAGCACGGAGAGTGCCTTAGATAAAGTAAGACCTGTAAATGTCATTCTTCTGATCTGTCCCCAAATTACTCAGAGGCTAAACTAGATCCAAGAGAGATTCATGGAACATTCAGGATTTACCAGCCAGCTTAATGCATCCAGTTTCTTCTCATCTTCACCGAGCTCTAAAATACTTGTCCCATATTTTTACTCATTGTCAACTCAACACACCCTAGCTGTAGCCAGGAGAATATACCATACTAGAAAATTAACTGTCAATAGAATATGGGGGAGTGTTTCTGGCTCATTTAGCTGCTGTTTTCCTGTTTTGGTATGGGATTCTCCTTTGTATTCCTCTGCTAATCAGGAGAGTTTTCTTCTTGGTCGTTCTGCTTGGTCCTACCTTATTAAGACTTCCTGCAAAGCAGGAAAACCTCTAGGAATAGTGAAGAGATTGACAGCTGTGTTCAGCTGGAACTAAATTCCTGACGTCTGGATCCTGAAGGATATGAGGCCCACGCTGTGATCAGCATTAAGACTAGAGGAGCACATACTGTCTACAAATGCTTCTTGAATGAGTAAGTCAGTGAAAGTCAGTGAACTCGTACACCACCTGTGTGAAGGCTTGTATGCTGGTGGTTTGTACCCAGCACCACCTATGGGGCCTCAGTGGTCTCCCTAAAAGAAGAACCAGGGGCAAAGAGAAGCTGGTCTAGTTGCTCAGCTAACTATTGGCCCAGCAAATATTTAAGACAGTTTGAAAACCACATGTTTGAATCCAGTAAATGCTGAGGAGCGCACGTGGCAGGAAGGAGCATCAGTTCTTCGGGCACACTGGATGAGCTTAGGAGTCTTCCTTTATCTTCTTAAGCTATGCTTACATTTTACAGCATGTAGTGGCATGACATTTGTGGCACAGACTTCTGACACATGTTGAAGGCATACAAGAGAAGTGTACATGTTTCTGAGCATCTGCTTCCATAACCAAAGATCTGCTCACTCTTTAGCATTTATGAACATATCAAGGTCTTAAAGGTTTAAAAATTTAGAAGAGAACAAAGCCAGTAGTATTCTATGTAAAAGGTTGGAGAGACCAAAGAACACAGAGGTGGAATAAAGAGAGTGAGAATCTAAGCAGTTTGAGGATGATGAAGCTTGTTACTGGGATGAGCCAGAGCAGTGGGACCTACCAGGACTTTAGTTTGATGTTGCTTAATGTCTGAGTGAGGGAATCATGGAACATTGGTGCAGGCTGGAGGGAGGGAGGAAAGGAGCAAGGGAGGGAGGGATAAAGGGGGAGGAAGGGATATGATGCAAAACTGCTTGATGATTCCCTTCCTCTCCCTTCCCTTAGCCTTAGTAGGTTAGATGTTGAAAATGAGTCCTGGGAACCTCCAGGCAGGCTGTTGGGCCATCCCCCAGAGGATGGCAGAGCTGGAGATCAAGCCTGACCTGAACCTGGCCACCTGTTTTAAGGCCAGAGTCTGGAGGGAGCCTGCACTTGCTCAGCAGGTGGACTGGGTTAGTTTAAGGCTCAGATTGTCATAAGCTGTCTTTAAATTTCTCCTGCAAACCATCACACACTCATGTACCTGGGGGGCGTAGATTTGACCAGATGTCATCAACCAGGTCATTATGTCCATCCAGATGAAGATTCTTCTTTGTTTATCTGGTTTGGTTTTCTCTAGACAGGGTCTTTCTACATAGCCCAGACTGTCCTGGAACTCACTCTGTAGCCCACGGTGCCCTTGAACTCACAGAGATCCATTTGCCTCTGACTCCTCAGTGCTGGAATTAAAGGCATGTGCCACCACGCCCAGCCCAAAGATTCCCTTCAAAGGTTGGCTACTGAGCGTAGAGGTAGTGCCCTCCCCCAACCTCGTGAATTACTACCCTTGATAATGAAATTCTTCAGGAAGCATGCAAGGACATTAGCCCTGTTTTTGTCTGAGGGGCCAGCTTCTAGAAGCTCTGAGATCCTGTCACCTGCTGACTACCTCCTGAGTCTGGACTCCATGCCATTCCTCTGCCTGCTGCTTCTCTTTGCAGCAGCAAGAGCCCATCACCAGCCACAATTTATTTTCTTTCCTGAGGTCCTGTGGGGTGGAAGTGGGCAGCAGGGGAGGGGATGGAGTGGTGGCACTGTGGAACAACTCAGATTTCTGTTCTTTTTTAAAAATTTGTACACACTATTTGATTTTTTGGTGTACATGGATGTTTTGCTTATGTGCATGTGCTCCTGAGACCAGAAGCAGGTGATGTATCTAAAATTCCTGGTGGGTTTAAACTTCCATATAGATGCTAAAGATCAAGCTCAGGTCCTCTAGAAGAATAGTCAGGCTCTTAATTGCTGAACCGTCTCTCTAGTTGCAAGGACCGGTTCTTAGTGGTTGTGTGGACTCTTGGGTTGTCTTTGAGTCTGTACTGACTGGAAATCAAAAATTAATGATACTAATTCCAGAATACAAGAGCTGTGAGCAAAGACTAAAAGTCTAGAAATATGGAACTACTAAGTGGAGAAGAGCAGAAAGGCAGAGAAATAACCAGAGATGATGATGCATGGGGCAGGGTGTGGCAAGCACTCTTGTGGAAAGCCTACATCCAGTGCAGTGAGCAGGCCAAATCCATGAGAACATCCTCCCATCCACTGTGGTCTGGTCAGGGCCTCATGAGGCTTGCCCAGTGTGCTAGTGGGAGTTGAAGCCCCAACTAACAGCCCTGGGGTGTATCAGAATAGCACCTGAAGCTGAAATTCTAGATCATAATTCATCCAGTGTAGTCTGATGGAGAACTAGGACTCCACTTCTGCTGCATCTGATACTTCCCCCTGCCCCATGGCTGGGAGAACACAGACCAGAGAGGAAATGCCTCCACAGCCAGGGAGCATCTATCTGCATAGAAAGAAGGGTGCCCAGAGAGGCACTTCTGTTTTCTGTGTCCTGGGATCAAGCATTTGGTGGTGACCGTGATGTCAGGGTCACTTGAGGTCCCTACTATGTTGCAGGCACATAGTATGTGTTTTCAGCTTCAGCAGGATATAACTTCCAATGTACAATCCCACCATCAGATGTGTATTTCAGCAATTGTTTTGAATAATACATTTACAAAGCTACATGGCAATCACCACTATCAATATAAAACCCATTTTTTTCTACCTCATAAGAACCATTAGCTGTCATTTCAATATATGGGCAACGACTTGTCTAACTTTTTTCATGTATATTCCAAACGTGTCTGGAAAGGGGACTGTAGAATTCCTGGTCACTAGTATAGTGTAATTCTGTCAAGGTTCATTCATGTTGTAGTATGTCCATGTAGTAGACAACCCTTCCTTCTTAGGGCTGAATAATAGCCCATTCTATAGGCACGCCACATCGTATTTACTGATAAGTGAAAAGACATGTATGGTTGCTTCCTCTTTTAAGTTGTAATGAATAAAGCTGCTATAAACATCTGGGTCAAGGGTTTATGAAGGACATGAGTATATTTCGTTTAACCCTTGCCATAACAAAGCCACTTGGAAAACAATTGCAGCCCAGTGAGGTTTGAGATCGAGGACAGTCTCCCTATTCATTCTGATCAGGATAGAAGGACAAATAGGAGGAAAGGAAGAGGAATTTCCTTCACCTTTTCCAGGTCATTGTACCTGGAGAGGGAGGAAAGGCATGCATGAATTTGCGTCAGCTGCTGCCTGCTGCTCTCTCTGGAGCTGGGACTGCAGTGGGCTGTTTGCCAGCCTGGGTTTGTCTATGAGCCCTGGAGGGATGTTCCCTGTGCTTGTCTTTCTCATTTCAATGACAGACACAGAGTAAGGTGAAAGATGTATGAAATGTATTGTTGTCACAGAAGGAATGGAGTGGGAAGACTCTGTGACAGTGTTACCATCCTGAGAGGTCTCCCTCTGTGGGTTCTGCCTACAGTAAGGAGGTGGCCATTCCAATTACCCAAAAGAAGAGCCCCGAAGATGTAAACTGGGCATGTAGGAGAACAGCTCCATGGCACACAACTAGAGAGTCACAGAGACTACCCAGCTTCACTTCCTTCTGGCCCCAGGGCTTTCCCAGAAAGCACCTTGATATGGAAGGGTAGATGTCGTGCCTCTCCATTAATGTAACTCTGATGGCTTGGCAAAGCTCAAGCCCAAATGGGTAATCATTGACCTCTGAAGGCTCCCTGGGGCACAGCAATAGAAGCTACAGGAAGACTGGTCCTCAGCTATTTCATGGGCTACCTCAAACTGTGTCCTTCTCTTTACCCTTCAGGAAGCTCTATGAAGTACACCCTTGGCAGGGTTCACAGGAGCCCAGAGTGAAAGGCAGTACAGACAATTGTGTCCCTGGGACTGTGCCTTCCATTCCTTCCATTCCTCCAGGAGTGGCAGGATTCAGTAAGAAAAGCTTAGGCTCCATTGCTTCATATCCCCAGGGCTGTTGCAGCTCTGTCTGTCTGTAAGGTATGTCTGAATGTCCTCCTTCAGCTGAAGAAGCTGACCTCTTCAGTGGTTAAATAGCACCTAATGACAAGGAAATAAATGACTACCTTTAGATTCAAATCCTCAAACCTACTTGTCATATTCAGCTCTGGGGACTCCATGGGACCGGGACAGGAAAATAGAAATCATCAGCTAAAATATGGGACCAGAAGGCTTCCCACACCCCCTCCAAACACAGAAGGTTTCCAACTTCAAATGTGCATCAAGTTGAGCTGAGACAGTTATTGTCTGTGGATGCAGAAGATGGATAAGGGTTTCCCTGTTCCTCCTCTCCAGGCCTCAGTGGATGGTTACCCGTCTCAGGAACATCAAGACTTGGAATTCTATATGTTTTCTTTAAAGCAGAGCACAGGTCTTGTTGCAGACAGTGTTTGGGGCTCTGGCTCACATGGAATTCATTTATTTCTGGACTGAAAGGAGCAAGTTGATGTAATAGAACTCAAACCACAGAGAACCAGAAGGGTCAGACTAATAACAGGGTTTGTGTGCACATAATAAATACACGTTTTTATAAACATTTAAATTCTTTCATGAAATTGCCATGCCATTTGAGGTGGGTGGCTTGACATGTGAAATTTAAGAATAGTGTCATTACAGATGTGCCCAGTTTCCAGAATAACAGCCTCCACCCAAACACGCACTATTACGGGATACACGAGTGTTTGGTGATTATTTGATTTGCAAAAAAATCGTTCTTCACTTTATAAAATAATCCACTCTAGGATTCCTTTAAAAATCTAATATCCTCCTGAGTGTGTAATATGACTTCTCCACAGTTTCTGTCCCTATACTGCCTGCTGAGAATGTACACTGGTTTCGGTGTAAGGTTATATACCCAGACACCTCCAGTATAGGGGTTCTCTGCTTAATAGGAAGAGGAATCAAGAGACCACCAGACCAGAAAAGCCTCTGGATCATTGTGTTAATTTAATTTTAAATCCTAAATTTATTAGGGACCAAAGTTTGCTGTTAGGACAGACACTCTCAGGAAGGCCTGGTCTGTGACCAAGTCTGAGAATTTGAGTTAATTTCATGAGAAGCAGAGTGGGTCCTTCTGGCTCTCCCTATGTGGAAGAAAGAGTCTGGCCTGGCCCATCTATTTAGGATTGTACCCAAGATTCTGTAGAGAGCTGTCCCATGTCTCTAGACAGTGGCCTTGTGTGTTGGGCATTCTTAGGTGTCTTCTTTACTGGATTTTCCCTCTCTAACTAAACCCAGAGACAGGTAGGTCCTGATGGGGACACAAGGTTCATTCATACGTGACCCTGATAAGCATCACTTCACTTTAGATAAAGGTAAGGAACTTTGGACACCCAGGACACCAGGGAGCTGAACAAGGTTTTGTCTCAGAACAACTTCTCAGGCAGTCTCCGTGACACACTCACCTGCCCACCCAGGCTCCACAGTCGGTG
Organism: Rhynchomys soricoides; assembly: GCA_019843965.1. Lineage (NCBI taxonomy): Eukaryota > Metazoa > Chordata > Mammalia > Rodentia > Muridae > Rhynchomys > Rhynchomys soricoides. The sequence goes on from JADRCH010000146.1 coordinate 2,778,558, forward strand.
CCTAAGTGCTATGACTCCAGAGCCCATGATCTGACATTGCTACCATACCTTCTTGAGGATTAAGCTTTGTGAGTCCTCTCTTATTTTCTAGAGCTTCTTATTTCCTTGGAAAATGATACTGTCTAGGTCTCTTTCTCTGCCAAGCTGGGGTCACTGGGTACTAGGGACAACACAGAGGCCAGAATTAAGGTTACTGCCCTCAGACAGAGGACAAATATATCACAGAGTAAATATATGTTGAAATGACTGTTCAACTATGAAGAGGTTATAATCACACATCATAGGGGAAGGGCATGGTCAAGCTGACATTTCAGCTTTGTCAGGAATGATGGTGAAGTTGAGGTCAGGTGTGTGCAAGGGGATGGTGGAGACAGAGCATCAGTCATCTCCCACGGAAGAGGGAGCACGTGAGTGAGAATTGAAGAGGGAGTTGCTTGGCTTCCACTGTAGGAGTGCAACAGGGGTGGATGACCACATGCATGTATCTGTCTTTTTGCCACCAAGTCTCACTCCCATGCCTAGGCATGACTTATCACTGACTCCACAGCCAAGACAGCGCGTCCTCTGCTGCATTGGCGAGTGCAGTGGGCTCAGCTCAGTGTCACCAGCAGTTTCTCCCATCCAATGAGGTGGATTGTGGAGTGTGGGTGGGGGAGTCCCCATCCTTCTACCCTAGCTGTCACCATCAGAGTGAACTCCTGCCTGTTAGAGGTGCAGAAACCCTGTAGGTAACTATTGGCATCTCCAAATGGAGGACACCATTCCTCCAGCCTCAGGCCATATGCCTGCTCTAGTTATACAACCTGTAGAAGGAAGCAGAGCTTTTGATGGCATAAAGTCTTCCCCTGCATCCACAGTTACCTCTTAGTTCCACTGGCATTTTGACCATTTCTGAGCTGTCCAAGACATTGAGTGGCACCAGTGACTCTCAGATCCAATCCAGTGTGCCCTGTGCCCTTCCCACTGAACCCCCACCCCTATCCTTCTATTCTCATCTTGGTGCTTCTGCATAGACTCTTCCTTGATCTGAAAACTTGTCTCTCTCTGCTAGTCAAATATTCCCTCTTGATCTCTTACTAGCTCTGACTATTTGAGTGACTTCTTACACAAGGCAAAGTGACGTGTGCCAAGCCACCATTCCAGCCCACAGCGAGCAGGTGTTGAAAGCGTGTTTGTCTTCTCTTGCTATTTACAGTTGTTCTGATTATGCTATGGGGCTTAAAAACAAAGATTCTTCTAATCTCTATGCTTGTTTTTCTGCTTTGTGACCTTATGCAAGCTGTTTAACATCCCTGGACTTCAGTTCTCAGGCTCTCAGAACTATTATGAAATCTAAATGCAAGGATATAGGTAAGGGACTTTTGTACCTGGTCTTGGCTTTGGGGCCCCAAGATGTCCCTATCAGAGAAGCACTACTTATGTTGTGCTCCAGGGGGTGCTGTACACACAGCATGCAGCAGTGTCTTCTGGGGTGACTTGACAGACAGAGAGGCACCCTGGGGCCCTTTATCACTCACATTCTCAATTTTCAAGGGTAGGGGGCTTTATCTTCATCCATTTTGTGACCCAAGTCTCCATTTTTAGCTTTCTTCCCTGTCAACTTAGGATCAGCCTACTCACAGGTAACAAAGCAAAGCTTTCCCTTGGTAAAGCACTGCGCTCATGGCTTAGAAGTGAAGATTGTGCAGAGCATTGGTGGAGCTATCCTTTAATCTCAGCAGAGGCAGGCGGATCTCTGAGTTCGAGGCCAGCCTGGTCTACAGAGTGAGTTCCAGGACAGCCAGGGCTACACAGAGAAACCCTGTCTCGAAAAAACAAACAAGAAGGAAGGAAGGAAGGAACAGAGAGAAGGAAGGAGGAGAAGAAAGAGGAGGAGGAGGAAGAAGAGGAAGAGGAGGAGGAAGATTACTTAGAAAAACTCCTGGGAACTTCACTGTGTGCTTCTGAGTTTCCATCCTCTCCTCTCCCCCCCCCCCCCCCCCCCGAGTTCTATTCTCTGTTGCCATCTTCATGGACCCTGGGTGAGTGCTATATATATAAAACTCTGGATAAAGTAGAGACTATGTGTCCTTCTTTGCATGGTTGTGACATGCCACCATTTCCAAAGGATCTTAAGAAACACTTATGAGGTGCACCAGGAAATCTGCTGGGAAGCCACACAGAAGACATTCCCAGCATCTAAACGAATGCCTTCTAATCACACAGCAAACATGTGCTTCCACTAAAGACTGGTAACACCTCACCTCACAGACATCTTCCCTGCAGCTTGTCTGCTCCCAGCCTTGCTTTTCCAAAGGACTGATAGCACTCCTGTGCCTCCCACGGAGACCCAAAGAGGTCTTTCTCTGCTTGTGAGAGCTGTGATTCTCTCAGCATGCACAGTGACTCCCACAAACCAGTTATCTAGACAGCATCTTAAACCTGAACTTGAAGACTTTACGTCATTGCAATGACCTTTTGTGCACCATTTGGTAGCTTCCTTGACTATTCACATCTTTATAGCAAAGCAAACCAATGTAGACTGGTGCTTGCTCATGTGACTTCTGCCAACAAGCAGCCAGCAGTGTCAGATTTCACTATTTGTAGCCCATATATCTATCTGTCTCCACCTTGGATTACACGCTTGACTTTTTCATATAGGTGCTAGGGATTTGAATTCACATACTTTATCTTTAAATAACAAGCACCCTTGCCCCTAAGACCTATAGTGAGCAGAGTGCTTTTGTCGATGATGTCTGTGACACTGTTTGTCCATCAAAACCTGGCTGTGGGTACCAGGTAAGAAGGGTTGCCTTATCAGAGAACAAGTATACACAGCAGTGATGCTGGTCACACTCTAGTTTTGCTATGTCGAAGAAGATCAGCACTGTGCCTAGGTACCAGGCCTCAGATCAACCTTGCTAAGGATTGTTCCCTCCCTCTATTCCAGTCTCTCTTCTCTGAGAAGAGGCTTCTGCCTTTATTATTGACCAATCCCTCCTGAAATGATCTTTGCCACCTAGGCTTTCCCTTCCTATCAGAAAGTGGGCTCTGAAGCCAGCAACACACACACACACACACACACACACACACACACGTACGTGTGTGCACGTGGTGTGCACGCACATGGTCAGAACCTTTTTTTTCCTTCCCTTTCACCAGCCTTTTCTCCTTTGGTGTAGTTACCGTTTGACCATGTGGTAGTCCATAGTGGTGACAGCTCATGATATTTGTCTAAACTGATGTGCTCTTTCAATTTCGGAACCATCAATAACCATTGCCATTGCTTGCTGCATGCTCTAGGGACTTTGCGTATTCTGCAATATGACGTTTGGAAGGAAACATTAGAGTCATCTCACGGATGAGGAAACTAAGGCTTTGAAAAGCACAGTGACTCTCTTGGCTCACCTGGTCACTAAGTGGCCCAGTTAGAGTTCAAGTCCAGGCCCATGGACACAAGCTGGAATACTTCGACTTTGCCATGTTGCATCTGATCATTGCCTGCTTTGGAAACAATCTCTCCCAAGTTTCCTTTCTTCTTAAGTTTTGCTTACCTTGCAAAATGCACCAACTCATTCTGATAATGGGCTGCAACTAGATGTCTTTCAGACACCTACAGAGCACTATGTGCCTGTGAAGGCACTGATGCCACCGGACCAGATGGCTCCTTCTTGCTTGTTCCCAAAACTCCCTTCTGGAAGGAGAGGGGAACCCAGGAAGGACTATGTTGCATTCCCATCCTGGACGGGCTACTCTGGTTTCCTGGGGAGAGGTCATGAAGCACACTTAGCCCTCAACAGTGACATATTTTCCCATGCACTGCCCAGTTCAGCTTGCCAAAGGCATGGGGCTCAGATGCCCAGTTACATACCTAGGATGTAAGGCTGGGAAGGACTAAATCCAACTAACCTCTCTAAATGAACTAGAGCAGTGGTTTATAACCTGTGGATCTTGACTGCTTTGGAGGGTTGCATATCATATCCTGTGTATCATGTATTTACATTACGATTACGATTCATAAGATAGTAGCAAAATTATAGTTATGAAGTAGCAATGAAGTAATTTTATATTTGGGGGTCACCACAACATGAGGAACTGTATTAAAGGATTGCAACATTAGGAAGGTTGAGAACCACTGAGCTACAAGCTCAATTATGACAAGGATATCAAAAGTAAGTAACATGCCCAACACAAGGTCTGCAACTCTGTGGTCTTGAGACAGTCTAGAGGCAGCAAGGAAGCCAGAGAATTGGAGAGTCCACAGGCTCTGTAGATAGATTTGCAGATCCAACTGGGAGGCTGTTTTCAGACATCCTCAGCTGATTTTCACAGAAAAGAAGAAGTCCTCTACAGAAGCATGTGTGTGTGTGTGTGTGTGTGTGTGTGTTTTCTCTTTAGCAAAGGTGGGCTCAAGAGGTCAAACTTAAGACACATTAGTTTAGTGCATAACAATTACTGAGTGACTCTTTGGGTGCAGCTGCAAAGTAGTTCCTTCTTTGTCCCTATCATGGCACCTGGTACTTAGTAGGTGGTCAATAAGCAGAGCATGTGCTCAAGTCTTTTGATTAAGACACAAGAGAGGACACACCAGACTCCCAGGGATACATTAATGCAGAAGATCCAGAGACGTTTGTTGATATCAGTTGAATCTTGGACTGGGACAAGGCAGAACAATGAAGTTCCTTTGCACCAGAGTTATCAGGGGACTAGAGAAAATCATTTGACATCTGTTTCTGGGCCACCTAGCTCACATTTCCTACTCTTAACATGAAAACTTGACTCCCAGAAATATCCTCAAGTTAAACTGAGCTTGTTGTAGGAACTAAAAAATTTGAGTTACAAGGCACAATAGCCACTGTAATTCAAACCCATGGATAATACAAACATTGGCCTTCCACTCTTTCTGCCACTGAACAGCCAGGGCTGGGAAAGAGGCAGAGTGATAAATGCAGTAGGAAACCCCAGCTCCAGGCATTCTCAGGTGGATGCCTCAAAACAACCTCTGCTCTGCTGTAGGTTCTCATTAGCAGGGAACATAAGCCTGAGAAGAACCAGTTTGTTGGAATGGATGCTGCATGCAAATGAAGAGTGAGTCTTTACAGAGTCAAAGAAACCCTGAAGGAAGATACATTTGGTTTCAAGGACTTTTACACTGTGGTGTTTCAAGCTGATTTACAAGTATGAATTGTCTCTGGAACTCTGATAGAAGGGGCATCCTTCTCAGAACCAGCTTATCCTGTAGGTCTGTAGCAAAGGCAGAAATGGCTCGAGGTACTGAGTTTAGCCCCTGGCTGACTTTCCAGCCCTAGGCTGTACCAAGCTCCTTAAGGACTCCAGTACGAGTTCCCCTGGATCTTTCTACTCCCATGTGTTTGTTTTTTTTCTGTTACTCCTGCCTGGGACACACACACACACACACACACACACACACACACACAATTAAGTTCGGGTTAGTCACTGTAGTACACAGGAATGCCCCTCCTAAGACAGCTCTCCTGCAGGGGGAACCAATGGCAGTATGGGTAACCACCAGCTCTCAATGTTTACACACACATCTATTTATTTATCACAGCTTGTTTGTGGAATTCTTGCTACCTGAGACTATAACACATCTTTAGGGACTGGCTTCTGTGTCAGTCTTCTGTTCTCAATAGGCACTCTCTGGAGGGTACCTGCTTCTTCACATCACAGTGACAGTCCTCTGTGTCTGTTCACTTATGGACTCATCTGTTCATTCCCCCTACCCCACCTGGGAGCTGCAGGCTGTCAAGGATGGTGTCCATGTGGTCAGGCATTTCTTCTGTGATGTTTAGCACAGTGGCTGATACACACAGTAGTGTCAACACATCGCCATGGACAAATGATAGATGAATATGTCAGCGTATGCAGTTGGTTGAAACATACCCTCAGTGGTTGGATCCATAGCTAATGAGAATCTTGTAAAGAAGTTGTTTCATGGGATTACACAGACCATAGTGGGTTCCAACATACTCAGCTCACCTCTCCATTTGACTATGAGCCCCTTGAGTATAGGAAGAGTTGTATTTATCTTTCAAATCCTAAGGAATAAGTAGACAGCCAATGAGCAGGAAGTATAGGGCAGAGTCTTGTTTTCTGCAAATGTCCTATTTACAGAATAAGAAGGCTAGGGCATAAAGAGCAAGCAGCAAGAATATAATCCACTTGTTTTGCCAGCCACCAAGGATACCTGGGTAAATATTAGCTAATGTGAAGCCCTTTGCTTGCTATTAAGATTTACTGATTTCAATAGAAAGGAACCTAAATGTTGGGGTATATTACATAACCTAAGATACCAATGATAATCTCTAATTGCCCAGTCGCTCAGAAATGCACATCGGCTCTGTCTGTGGTTACATTAAATGGCACAGTCCAAGCAAAGTGGGATCTGCATAATAGCAGATCTACCATGTGACTGATGGGTTTGGTTAGTGGATGGATTTACCTGTTTCTTTGGGCTATCTTAGTTCTCCTCACTCTTTCAACAAACAAATCAACATCATAGGCTAATCCCATATGTGTTAAGCTCACCTTCAGTAAAGTCCAGTTTTTCCAGATTAAACTTCACAATAATATCTCACAGTTCTTACATAACAGTGGCTGTTGTATAGGGAGATTAGTGTGGTATCTTGTTTCTTCCTGGTGTGATCTTATTCTTGTCTTGCAAACATGTCCCCATCTGTGACTATCCATCTATCTGTATCTTTGTGATCACCTGGAAAGGTTAGTATTCAGTATGGTTCAGAAACTCAAATGGGAGATTGATGATAACTAATTGTTTCTAAGCCAAAGGTATTTGGCATGACTTAGGAGAACAGGAAGAGAGCTATAGAGCGTGGCAAAGGAGAGGGAGGCCATGCTGGCATCCAATCCACGTCTGCTGCCCAGGACCTCAGCTGGTAGTTTGCATGTCTTAGCATGACGGTATTCAAGCCATGTGAGGTGTGAAAGAATATATAAATATACCTAACTCCAAGCTTGGTCTGAGAACAACCACTTATGTTGGTTTAAACCACACAACTCCACTCTTGAGTTAACCATTGAAAGCTACTGCAAGTAAACATCACTGTGAAGCTTAAGGTTCATTAAGGTGGGCCTAAAAGAAGTCAGCCTTCATACAGACAATGCCAAACAGCAGCACTTGCTTGCTGTGCCTGGCATGGATGCTTCAGATCAGAGTGTGTTCAGAGTGCTGGTGAGTGCAGACCATCTAGGGAAAGCATTATGGGCTGCTGCCTGCTCCTGTTTTATGACTTGGGAGGCCAGGAAGTGAATGTTTTGTTTTGCTAACACAGTCAAGATAAACCTAAACTTACTGGGGACATGTCTTCACTTCACAGAAATACCCTTCACCTTCAAAGTGAAGCAAACTTTAGAAGGGCAGAAAAGGGTGGAGGGCAAGAAAAGCTCGGAAGTTGATGTTTTAGAAGTCATCTTGAATTGTAATGCGTAAGGGTGTGTGTGTCCATGGATAATTCTGGCTTTGGAATTGGTAATAGGTAAGAGACAACTTGTGAGGAAGCATGATCTTTCACACGCCCGGACAGAAGTATCTGTCACCATTGAGTATGGGTCAGGCTGCTCTTTGGTGCATGCACAGTGGACAGGAGTAGCTGGGGAAGAAGTCTTTGGCCTCTGTGCCCCACTTGGGGCTATCCCTTCGTCTGACTTTTAGGGACTTGAGGTCAGAGAGGGATGGACAGAGCTCTCTCAGTATGTGCAGGGCTTGTTCAGCTCTCCTGGTAACTCATTCTTGTCCTTATTTTTAGAGCTTGGCTTTTATAGTTCAAAACACCACTATGGCTGTGGTTTTCCTCTCGAGGCTTCCACTTTGTGTGGCCACTGTGTATGCTTACCTGGGTGAAGGCCAGGAACAAGACACTGAGGGATATCACTTTTGTTTAAAATGTGTCACCAAGCTGGTTTCGCTTCCTAGTTCTTATGAGCAAACACATTTCTGAAGGGGGATTTTGAGATCTATTTTTAAAAATATCTTTGCATTTAATGAAAAAAATACCACAAAGACAGTGTTAACCACAATGGACACACCTTGATTTGGAGGGGGGTTGGTGAGGCAGGATAGGGGAAGAGGTATTCTAGGCTTAAGACCCTTGAGTTTCACTGTTGTTAGCTTTTAGGGGAAAGCCCCATCACAGTTTTGCTGGAAATCTCAATCTCAATCTCTCTCTCTCTCTCTCTCTCTCTCTCTCACACACACACACACACACACACACACACACACACACACACATATACACACCTGTCCTTGACAAGAAACTGGTGATTAGATGTTGTTCTGAAGAGGGCTGCATTGCATTCTGTTACTATGTGTTGTTATCCCACGTACACTGATGGAGAGAGTGGCAAGCACCCAGCCTGAACTAGCAAGTTGGATCTAGGAATGAGATTAAACGTGATCCTACCTCTATAGAATATCAGTGAAGTCAATGTTCATCAGCTTGGAGCCCCTTTGACAGTATGGAATATCAGTGACCACCCTCATTCTATGTCAGTTGGGAATCTTGGCAGAGCATGGTGAATGAGTAGAATCGGGTATGTAGATCCTCAGACAAAGCCTCTGAGATCACCTGGTGGGCTGTGAGTGCTGCTGAAAACAATCAAAAGGAATTTAACCAGTCCTGTCTTCAATGGTTCTAGGGATGCACACTTTTAGGATAGGGTATTTGACAAATGAGCCAAAGCATGGCTAAAGCTGGTCCAGAATGAAGGCAGTGAGCTGCTGTGCCTCTTCCAGCCATGGATTGGGTCTATGTCTTTGGAGAAGTCACTGAAACTTGTTGAGTCTTAGTGCCTTCATTTACAAAAGAAGAACAGAACTGAATCAGAACATCTCTTGACATATTGATAGCAGCAAAGAAGACAATTTAGGGATATATTGATATAGTGATGAGTTTTCTTTTTCAGTTACTTATTTTTATATATTACAAAAATATGAACAGTCCTCCAGGTTTATGATATTACAGAGACTATTGTATAGCAGCAGGTTAGATTTTAACACAGAAGTGATTTGCATAATAATATCCAATAAATAAGAGCACAGGTTCTAATGGGTCTCCCCATTTTTATGGTCCTGTGGAACAGATTTGAGTCAGGAAATATTTGAACATGTTGTCTGTTAGTAACTTTCCACTTGGTGTCTTTCTCACTTTCTATGTGATATAGAGTCTATGTATGGTTTATTCTGGCATCCAGAACAAATGAGTTGGTTTGTGCAAATGATTAACAAGCCTGATGATTTAGAATTTTTCTTTTCAGAAGTATTTGGGTCTGTATGTGAGTCACCTATTTTATCAAGGCGACAACTATAATCTTGCCAACCCTTCTAATGTGTTTTCAGATCAGGTCACTGACAGAAAGGATGTTCAAACATCTTCGAAGATGGTTTGTCACTCACATATTTGGGCGCTCTCGGCAACGAGCAAGGTTGGTCTCCAAAGATGGAAGGTGTAACATCGAGTTTGGCAATGTAGATGCACAGTCAAGGTTTATATTCTTTGTGGACATCTGGACAACTGTACTTGACCTGAAATGGAGATACAAAATGACTGTGTTCATCACAGCCTTCTTGGGGAGTTGGTTCCTCTTCGGTCTCCTGTGGTATGTTGTAGCGTACGTTCATAAGGACCTCCCAGAGTTCTACCCACCTGACAACCGTACTCCTTGTGTGGAGAACATTAATGGCATGACTTCAGCTTTTCTGTTTTCTCTAGAGACTCAAGTGACCATAGGTTACGGATTCAGGTTTGTGACGGAACAGTGTGCCACTGCCATTTTTCTGCTTATCTTCCAGTCTATTCTTGGAGTGATCATCAATTCTTTCATGTGTGGTGCCATTTTAGCCAAGATCTCTAGACCCAAAAAACGTGCAAAGACCATTACATTCAGCAAGAATGCCGTGATCAGCAAGCGTGGCGGGAAGCTCTGCCTCCTCATCCGAGTGGCGAATCTTAGGAAGAGCCTTCTGATTGGCAGTCACATATATGGCAAGCTTCTGAAGACAACCATCACTCCTGAAGGAGAGACCATTATTTTGGATCAAACTAATATCAACTTTGTAGTCGATGCTGGCAATGAAAACTTGTTCTTCATCTCCCCACTGACAATTTACCACATTATTGACCACAACAGCCCTTTCTTCCACATGGCAGCAGAAACACTTTCTCAGCAGGACTTTGAATTGGTTGTCTTTTTAGATGGCACAGTGGAATCCACCAGTGCAACCTGCCAGGTTCGCACATCGTACGTCCCAGAGGAGGTGCTTTGGGGTTACCGTTTTGTTCCCATTGTATCCAAGACCAAGGAAGGAAAATACCGAGTGGATTTCCATAACTTTGGTAAGACAGTGGAAGTGGAGACCCCTCACTGTGCCATGTGCCTCTATAATGAGAAAGATGCCAGGGCCAGGATGAAGAGAGGCTATGATAACCCTAACTTTGTCTTATCAGAAGTTGATGAAACAGATGACACCCAAATGTAGCAGTGGCTTTTCCACCTACAAAAAGCCTTCCATGGACCTAGGGACTAGCTGTGTTCAGAAGCATCTGGAAGCTGGAGGTCTGAAAGCAGAATGATAACTTGCAAAGTCTACCAGCACAGTCACCCCTGAACCCCATGGCTATGCTTCTACAAGACTCGTAGCTCTTCAATAGAAAGCATGTGGTGGATGCCTGCAAATGAAACTGGCATGTGGAAGCCAGAAGGAGCTCCCTTGGATCTCCATTATGACTGTGCAAGCTCATACAGTGTTGATGGAAACAAAGTCATCCAAGGACATGTAATAGAGAAAAGTTAGGAGCTTTAGGAAATTCCAGGAGCTAGCCACATTTTCTGTTTGATTCTATGGATGAGAAAGATGCCATTTTTATCTTAAGGTAGACTTTTATCAATGGAAAAGTCTGTTCTCTGAGTTGGGAAGTGAGCCATCCAATCACATACAATAAGAGACTCCATACAAAGAATCACTAAAGGCTCTAACCAAGTGAGCCATCCAATCACATACAATAAGAGACTCCATACAAAGAATCACTAAAGGCTCTAACCAAGTGAGCCATCCAATCACATACAATAAGAGACTGCCATACAAAGAATCACTAAAGGCTCTAGCATTCTCAAGGTCAGCTGTTTGAAGCCTTTGTCTGAGTCTGGGCCCATGTTTCAGAAGGGGTAAGGTGACATCCAGTCTGAACTCAAGGTACAGAAGAACAGGAAGCTTCAACCAACTTCATAACTAGCCCAGATGTTGCAGCCCATCTGGTGCATTAAATGGAGGCTAAGTCCATTCTTTAGGCATCAAATGAACATTCTGTTGCAAAGGAGAATGTTTGAGTTGAAAATATTGGTGAAGAGACTGAAGAGATGACTCTGTTTGTGAAGTTCTTGCTGAGCAAGCATGAAGACCTGAGTCTGGACCTCCAACAGCCACATACAAAGCCTGACTTAGTAGCATTCCCCCCTCCCCCAACCCTGGTACTGGGGAGGTGGGGATAGGAGGATGTCTCAGGTTTGCTGGCCAGCTGAGTGGGTGAGGTCCCAGTTCAATGAGAGACTGTTTAAAAACTAAGGTGAAGGGGCTAGAGAGAAGACTCTGGTTTAAAGCACGGTGGCTGCTCTTCCAGAGAACTTAGGTTTGATTCCTGGCATGGTATTTCATAACTGTCTATAACTCCAGTTTCCGGGCATCTGATGTTCTTTAGTGGCCTCCATGAGCACCAGGTGCATAGACATACATGCAAGCAAAACACCATACGCATACAATTAAAAAAAAATAAGGTAGAGAATGACTGAGGAAGAAATCTTACCTCAACTTCTGATCTACGCGCGCGCACACACACACACACACACACACACCATGGTGATGTTTGTTTCAAAATTCAGTGGATAGGTTGTGGGGCTACAAGACTGGTAAAAGAGGTTTAATTCCTTCTTCTTTCAAGATGGTGCTGAGGCCTGGGAAAGCAGTCAGCCTGGACGATGGTGTGATGCTAATACTGAATGGTTCTTGTGTTTCTCTGCCTAGTGGTTGAACTGAAATTCTAGGTATGAAGGAGAAAGGAATGAGATACAGATTCACAGTCAGCATGTTGCTGCTTTCTTGTCTCTGAGGGTCATCCCTATGTCTTCCAATGGGAACAAGTTAGCAGAAGAATTTACTCTGGAGGACGGTTCTAATGTGAATGTCTTCTTTGTTCATTCCCATACCTTATTATTCCAAATTCACCTTGAAAAAAAAGTAAAATTCAAAACTGCTCAAAAAGTCAAAATTTTTTAGTATGTGATTAATAAATTTTTGAAACTGTATGAACAAAAAGTGTCACTTATGCATTAACTGTGACTAGGTAACTGAGGAAAATATTCTTGCCAATGTAGACTCTCTCCTGAAGGGGGCAGAACAGGTGGGAAGAAGGCAAACTGCATGCGTTTGTTGTCTAGACTTCCTAGGAGAAAGTGAGCTAGGCTGCAGACAGGTCTCTTCTGGTCCAGCTCCAGCACATCCCTCCAACATGAGTCTTGGCACAGAGAAAGACAGCTACAAACCATTGTCAGTAAGGATAGCTTTGTGTTTCTATTTTAGGGGTTGAATTTGTATAGATCTTTACATATACACTTGTCTTGGCCCAGATCAATGGCACACCATGTCAGAGGCCACAATAGTGAACACATCTGGCCCAATGCTGAAGGTTACTCTGTGCCTGTAAATGACATGATTTGCTGACCAAGCTAAAAGACATCAGATATCACAAGTCCAAGGGAGCTGGAATTCTCTGCTGGTCCATAGACAGGAGGCCTTACCACCATGAAGCTCCTTATAAACCAGCAGGAATGGTATTCATTAAGGTCATACACCCAGGACCTACTACCCTGCTCTCTTCCGCACCCTGGCAGTGTGTTTGGGAACTTCTGGGAGTGCTCAGGAGCAAGCCATCCCTTTGCGAGATAAGGGAGCTAAGCACTGTGAATCTTGCCAATTGGTTTGTTTCTGGGTTGCTTCTACATATTCCTTTATGAGAACCCAGGAACTCTGCACTTGGACTCTCCTTTTTAATAGACATTCTCTAGACCCATCACATACATCCAGTAAAGCTCTTAGGAAGTGAGGTCAGAGCTCAAGCAACTCTTGAGAGTTCTCAGGTGTGCTTGGAGCTCAAAACCAGAGTTAAAAATCTTGGACACTGGAGAAAGGATGCTACCAATGCTAGCAATGACACAGAGATCACTGAGGAGACCAAACAAATGAGAAGCAGGAGGCATCCGGAGGCTAACTGGTGAACGCCAGAGTGAAGGGTCAGTTCTTTGTTCTAGCAGAGAAACTTTTGTCCCAGTAGGATCTGGGCACATTGGAAACGCTATCACTTATAAGTATACCATCTTACTATATTTACTGTTTATTCACTTCAAAAGAAAGTCCATATTTCTTTAAGAACAACTGCGTCCTATGGTACACTGTTATGTTCAAAGTTTTTCTTGGTGCTGATCCCTCTTGGCTTGTCCAATTTATCTCTGTTGCTATACAGATGGTGAGTTGGGTCCCACTTGAACCTTCCTAGTCAATATTTAGAGTGTAGATTTGAGAGGCTAAAGGGCAGAAAGAAAAGAGCAATTCCAGTCATAATGAGCTGGTCATCAGAGTGTCCATTTTCACCACTAAAAGGCTTTGGACATTAAAGATATACTTCCTGGGTTCATGACAGGAAGGCTTGGATTATATCCCTTATGAGGTTTTTCTTAAACCTAGAAGTGAATCTCCACGATGCTTCTGTGACTGGTATGGAGATGCATTCCCTTTCTAGAGCAAACAAGAGGAAAACTTTTAATTGGCAAGAATGCCAATGAGCTCTTGGCTCCACCCCTGGTCCGTTGCTGTCTGCCATTACAGGAAGTATGTGTCAATCAAAGCTTGACAGTCAAGATAGAGCATTTTATTTTGGAAGCCAGAAGTTTAAGAACAATGACTGGAATTTCCTCTTTCTGTCCAGTAAGGGCTGTATGTCACTGGGGAGATAAAAGTCCAGGGGTAGGGAATAAAGGTTATCGGGAACTGCGCAACACAGAGTCATGCGGGGGGCATGCAGGAGGAGGACTTTTGGAGGAAATCTATTTCAATGTCTGTCATTAAGTTTCCATTAAAAGAACATTCGGTTAGGAATTCAAAAATAATTTAATCTCTCCAGCCAGATGCACACAGCTGGACTCTTGGAGAGGAGCCCTACAAAAGGGGATTTGTACATTCACTGGGCTAGGAATCAGCATGTGCCTCCAGCCAGCCCACCTTTGAATTCTCTGGGTGTTCTGGACAGAAGCACACTTCAGGCAGGTGAAACCCAGCATAAGGATGGTTACTAAGTGTTTACTTAAAGCGCCTTAGGTTCGCTTTAAGCATTAAAGAATCTTTCCTTTTAATAGCCACAGCAACCTTGGGAGGCCAGTCCCATTACTATGCTTGGTTTTCGTCTGAGACAGCTGAAATAGGGTATTGCCTAGCAACAAGAGCTAGTGAACAGCAGGCTGGGAGTCAGACACAGTCAGTCTACCTGGACAACCCATGAGTTTCATTTCTCCTCTCTGAATCCTGAGATAGATTCCCCCTCTGAGACAACACACAGGGCCATCAGACATAGACCCAGAATCCACAGATGGTGAATGCCCTTTGCCTGGTCATGCACTTTGGGAGAAGTGAGTCGTGGTTAGCACATGTGGAAGCTCCTGACCAGGCTTAACAAGTACTTAAGGGGTTCTTTTTGGGGAGTGAGGGCTATAGGAAATATACTTAGTAGAAGTCCAGAACTACTGTAAGAGTCCTGTAGATTTATCTAGCTTGTCAGTGCAACCAGATATATATATGTGTGTGTGCGTGTGTGTGTGTGAGAGAGAGAATATACATATATGTTTAATATATTTAAAATATACATATGTGTAACACTTGTGTGCATTGAATACACATACACAGCAATTGCATGTGCTAGGCCTTATGCTAATCTAAAGGCACATATAGTTAAGAATTGTGTAACATTTTATTAGTCTCTAAGGGAGAGACAGATAATTTTCTTATTCTAAGCAGTAGAGAGAAGGAGCTATGGTCATGCTTAGAGATCAGGTCTATGTTCTTCATTACTTCTTTACTTCTATCACTAATAGTCTCCCTTACACCATCGTAAACATTTTAATGACTAAAGGGTTGCATAGCTAAGAGTCTCTTATTTATCAACAAACTTTTGTTCACACTATATCAGCTACAGGATGAGAGATCTTTCAAATAGCTTAAGTTCAGGAACCTTAGTGTCATTATTATTGTTGTTGTTTTTAAAAAGACTTTGGACAGCTGGGTGGTGGAGATGCACACCTTTAATCCTAGCACTCATGAGGCAGAGGCAGGCAGATCTCTATACTGTCTACTCTCTGTCTTGTGAGAGATACACAGCCAAAAAGTTGCCTTAAGGCCATTTGTTTCTTCAGCAGCTTGACCTGTTGTTGAGTTTCTTACTTTTCTTGTTGAATTCAATAGTTGGTGTTTACATTTGTCTGGTTTTTTTGTTCTGTACTGAGGATTAAATACTGAACTACATCCCCAGTCCAGACTGTTTTCTTTGAATAACTGTGTAAAGAATTCATATGATTCTGACGTCACAGA
The DNA here is from genome assembly GCA_019843965.1 of Rhynchomys soricoides. Lineage (NCBI taxonomy): Eukaryota > Metazoa > Chordata > Mammalia > Rodentia > Muridae > Rhynchomys > Rhynchomys soricoides. Next base: position 2,794,201 of record JADRCH010000146.1, read on the forward strand.
ACAGAGCTTAGAAACACGTTTGTACCCTCATGGCCTATGCTCTGTTTCTTTCTTGTTCTGTAAAGTGAACCCCTGTCAATAGTTTTAGCCTGCTGCCCCTCACTTTCTGAAAGTCTTATTTGTAATTGATAAATAGTAATAGTCTATATTTATAGGGAACAACGTGAGGCTTTAATCCCTGTAAGTGCAGTAGATCGATCGAACCAAGCCACACGTTGAATGGCCATCGTCTCCAAAATTTATTATTCCTTTCTTTTCCTCTTCCCTCCTCCCTTGGCGGCCAGAGTCTCTCTGTACAGCCCTGACTATCCTGGAACTCACTCTATAGACCAGGCTGGCCTTGAACTCACAAAGATCGGCCTGCCTCTGCCTCTAAGTGGTAGGCTTAAGGCATTTCCATCACAACCAGATCTATATTTATGATTTATTTTTGGTAAAGACCGTTACAATTCTCAGCTTTAAATAACTTGTAATATACAGCCTGGCATTATTGGCTCCGTCACCATGCTGGGAAGTAGGTCACTACGCAGTCTCCGTTTGGAAAATATAAGCAATGCATATCCATGTATACACCCCATCTTCTTTCTCAGTGGGTAGAATTCTGGGAACCCTGTAGTATTTGCACTTAACAGTTTCTCCTAAGGATGATCACTATTTAGAGAGATCACTATATAGGGATGTTTGCTGAGGATGCCGACCTCTGCGGGATCTTACCCTCATGTTTTTTCATATCACTTTGGAGTAGCTGCTAGGATCTGGCCCTGCTCTTCTGAACCCAAGAGACTGTAACTATGGTTGTCGGGTGTCATTGAAAGCCTGTTTCTTCTGCAAAGTTTACTCTGTCTACCCACCAAAGATGAAACTGGACTCTTAGAAAGAGGGTTCTCAGTGTGAGATAATCTATCTGGAACCAGCAGCTTTTCAAGGTTCAAATCTGGGCTGGTTGAAAAGTCAGGACAGATGTTTCCACTCCAGTACAAGGGAAGAGGGTGGCCTGGGAGAGGTGGGGGTGGTGGTGGTGGTGTCAATTTCCACGGTTGTCTTGGTAATTACCTTTTAATTAAGGTCCATCAACTCTTTTGGGTTTCTAGTACTGTAAAATTTTATGCATGAGTACATCACAATTAAAATCAATGAAACTGGTAACATAAATAAAAGCTAGAAATGAAATATAAAAAATGCTGAGTGAGGTGAAGGAGGGGAGGCTTGGGAGCAGTGAATCTTGACTTAGTGAGAGGGGTAAAACTTGAGATAAGGAAAGGTGAGGGGGTACAGAGCTGGACCACCAGGTGGACTCAGACTCACAGAACTGACAAGGGGCTCAGAGAGACGATGGCCAGGCTTGCATGGCCAGAGCATCAGTGTGTGGGCAGATGTGGTATAAAAACAGTAGGTTTGGGGTCAGTCAACTGCCTGCTCAGCTAAGCTGAGTGCTTGAGGGTCAGTGACGTGACAATGACATTCTATGTATTCTATAGAATAGATCTCAACATCAGCATCAGGACCAGATAGAGGAAACCAGAGGCAGAATCTGGCTTTCTATGGAGACAGGATTAGTTTTGCAATTCCATTTTCTAAGGAGGAACCTAAGGTCTGAGGATATCGCAACACACCTGTGCCAGTGCTCCAAAGAAGGTAAGAAGGGGTTGAAGCCCGGGGCTTCTGCCTTCTAGAGGTCCAGGTGCTTTCTTACATGTCTGACCTTGGGGGTCACCCTGCAAATTTCATGCATTGAATCATTGCTTCTGAAGGGAAACTCACCTGGAAGGGGGCAGCTAAAAGGGTGGGGTGGGGCAAGCAAATGTGGGGATGCAGACTATGATGCCCTTGAACTGTGACCTTGGGTACCAGAGGCAAGAGAGATCTGCTCACACATTCAAGGAGCTGAGGCTCTCTCCTGGTCTTTATAGCCGCTGTGTTGATAGTGTGACCTTCCTTTATGGAGGATAACGGAGGTAATTTCTTACTGAATGGCCAGGGACCACCACCAATGCTGTATTTAGATGACCCAAAAAATGTACTCAAAGAAACACATTTATTCCCATAGTGGGCTCAGATCCCCACATCACCAGCTGAGGCTACGGCTGGAGAGGTAGGAAATACAGTGTGAGGCTCAGGGGTTTTGAAGAAAGCACGTTACACCTTAAAGCATATACCCCATATCACGCTCTTGATCCCTTGACCTGAGACCTCTTCTTTACCTTAAATTTCATCTCCTTTGCTTTGATCAAATATTCATTTCCTCCCATGGCTGGTCCATTGCTGCTCTTGGTACCCGGAAACCCAGAAGCTCAGCAATGAATGAAAGGTGAAATCACTCTCATCTCATGCTGTTAATATACAGTTAGAGAAACCGAGGGCCTCAGCAGTGAGGAAAGCATTTCTGCTGACTGGTTCCAAGCTCCAGACAATCATCAGGTGCCTGAGGGAATAAGGAACGGAAATACATTGGAGGGGAAAGGGTAAAGGGAAGGAAAGGAGTCCACCAGGAGGTAAGCAAATGCAAGTTGACTTGGCACTGTCTATGAAGTGTGCTTAATGGCCAGCAGATGGTGCTGTGTACTTCCAGATTCCAAATGTAAGCTTCACCTGGTTGAAGTTGCAGCCGTACCCAGGAAGCTCTTTAGTAGTCTTTATAATGATTGCCCTGTATTTAATAGGGAGACACATTTGTCTCCTACCATTGTTAGGCTAATATAAAGAAAGATTTTAGAAAACTAGACCGTGGCACAAATGCAGAATGCTGCAGTCTATTGCAGGGTACATGAGGGTCTATGAGATCCTATAAACTTTACCTGACACCGTACGAGGCTGAAATACTGTTATTACCACCTGTCTTACAAGAGAGGAGACGGAAGCTCATAGGGATTAAGATACCAACTAATTCATGATCCGTATGTGTGAGTCAAGGCTAGGCAGGTATGTATTATGTGTGAAGCATTTATATGGGGTTTATTATTGGCAGGCACTGTGCTAAGTGCTTTGCCAATATTTTCCTATTTAATCCTGCAACAGCAGTAGGAGGCAGAACAATCTCTCTGACACAAGCACAAGCCAACCTATGCCAAAAATCGTGGGCTTTCCTTCCTCAGTAACAGGCAACCCCCACTGTCTTGGAGCTTGCTTCCAAATCCTGGCACCCGGAGGCTTCCATATGAATTTGGTGAGTCACTGAACCTCTTGAGGCTGGAGATTTCTCATCAGTAAGATGATGATAATGAAAAGAGCCACACATTACTGTGGGAAACAACACCAGAAAAACATCTGTGGAAACTGTGTTGATTATACAGTGAGAGTCTATGGTATGGGGTTATTACCAGATACATAACAGCTTAATTCACGTAATGATATATATTCATATAAGTGTATTTGTATGAAGACTCCGAAGTAGCCACAAACTCACTAATTTGTTCACCCATTCATTCATTCATTCATTCACTCATGCAGTATGTTTTAGAAGCCTGTGGTTCTGAGAAAAGCTAAGACTAGAGAGAGACAGCTATGAAGAAAGCAATTTTGAACTCCATCTTCCAGGACTCCCTTCCTAGAGGACGACCACAGAAGACTATCAACCACAGGCTTCTCTGTTGTTTTATTATTAAGAGGAATTTCAACAGTGGTACAAGCATCAGGAAAAGCTAGAAGGGGTGATGGGATAGAGATGGACCTAGTTCAGGAAAGCTGCCCCCAAGAACTGAATGCTGGGAAGGAGTGACTGGAAGTTCCAGGAGCCTATCCCACGGTGGCCCTCAGCTTGAGGAAGCAGTTCTGTGCAGAGCCCTGAGTCTGGCTCCTCTCTTGGTGCTGGCCCTAAGTGGCTATGCCACTTCCTTTCCATGGGTCTCTGAGAAGAGTTTTGGGAGTACAAAGCTGAATGGGAGCATCTTTTTACAGATCTGTATTCAAAGGTGTCATATCTGTCCCCAGATGTCCACAATGGTGAAATACACCCTGGAAATCAGTAAATGACAACAGTCACATCCCTCTACCTTTGCTCCCTTCAAAACCATGCTGTTAAACTTTAGCAGGACACTTCTGGGGTGGTAGTTTATGTGTCAGGCCTTGCAGTGCCTGTGACTCCCCGAGAGCTTGTGAACACACCATGCTTGGGCACCTCTGCAGACTTCTGGAATGAGAATCTTCAAAAGTCCTAGGAAATTCTAAAGACCAGATTATTAGCTACAAGTTTACTGAGTGACAGAGCCAATGGACCACATGTCTTTAAATTCATGTCCAGCTTGGAAGTATCTACACATGGTTGTTATCCAGGATCTTCTGAGGTTGACTGAAGATTTGAGATTACAAAGATCTACTGAGCCATCCCACCCGTATAAACCTGGGCTTTGCTCTGCTCATGGCTAAATCTGCTAATATCTCCACTTTAAGAGGGCACTTTCGGCTTCCTTGAGTCCTGAGGCATCCTCACCCTGGGATGGTAGGGTCCTGTGACCAGCGGTTCCTCCCTAAGATGCTTGTAGGAGTATACAGCACGGTGGTGAACTTGCCCATGTCCTTCCATGTCCTGGGTGTCTTTCTAGGTGTTGGAAAGCCATCCTGGCTCTGCAAGGCCGGCCTGGAGCATGTTGCTTGAAGACCTATGTTAGACAGAATGGTATGATGTGAGGAAGAGAGGGAATAGCTGCCAGGGAAATACAGAAGCACGGAGGGCTTCAAGTAGATTCTGGAATTCTCTTTACAACTCTTTTCAGATCCCACTAGCAAAAAGGCCACTGGCTCAATGGCAGATGCCAAGGCCAGGAATGTGTTCTTCGGCCAAGCAATGGCATTCCTGGGGGCTGGGTTGGGGAGAAGAGGTTTATAACTTGTAGACTGGGAAGGGGGCACCAAATCTCTAACATAAAGCCGCAGAAGCTCTGGAGCCCTCCCTACCTCTCCAAGCTCCAACAGCTCTGTCCTTACCCCTGGCTCTCCCAACACCCTTGGTTCACACCATCTCTTTTTTGCTTCTCTCCTCTCTTGACTCCCTTTATCATACATCCTTCTAGTCTTCAACCTTTCACCCTTGGCACCAGACAACTCCTTCTGGCTGCCAGGTAAGAGTTCCCCAAACCGGTCCTCCTTTGCTGATTGCCCCCCCTCCTGCTTGAACTCAAAGTAACAGAGGACCAGTCCTCCCCCCTCCCTCCTGTCTTTCTGTCCTCTTCCTGACCAGATATAAGGGGGAGTTCTCAGAGCTTGGGGAGCACAGTAAACCCCGGAGCTCCCCCACTCAGAAATGTCAGCTTTGCCCTAGGCGGAAGGCAGGCGAAATGCAAATAGGACCTCAGGGAGGTTTCAGCTGTCTCCTGAACTGACTTCCAGATCTCAGCCTGAATTAACATCCTTTCGAGAAAACTCTATCATCACTGCCAGCTCGCCCGGGACTCCTGTAGTCCCAGCCATCCAACCTCCTCCCACTCACTGTCCTTCAGCCTTGCCCCACGCCCTCCCCAGCCTGGGGCTGTGCCCCCAGCTGCCCCTGGCCGTAGGCCCTGGAGCCCCCGCTCCCCGGGTAGCGCCTAGACCCCGGGTGCAGGAGGCGAGGGAGCCGCGGGGTCCAGCGAGTAGGCTCCGGCAGTCTGCGCGCCGTGGTCCAAGGCAGCGGGGTGAATGGACGGCATCCAGCCTGGCCGGCAATTTGAAAATAAAAATAAAACAGAGGGAAAAGAAATAAATACTAAGGAGTGTGCCAGAAAGCCAAAACAAATACAATGGCGCGGGCTTCGAGGCCGGGCGTGGGAGGGTGGGGGGGCCTTTGTGCTCCCGCCTCCGTGCCTCGCTCCTAATTGAAGAAACACAATCCGGGCCGCCGACCCGCGGGCCGACAGGGCAATGCGAACGGCCACAGCCCCGCCCCCGTCCGCAACAGGGGCCAGCTTGTTCTTTGTGCTGGCAAATATTTATTTTGGTTCGAGTGGCCCCCTTTCCACAAAGACCACCTGGTTGTAATCAATAACACCTATTTTCAGATAATCTGCTGCTCTCTAGGAGAGCCCAAAAGCTCACCCAAACAGAGCCCTTTTCAAAGGGCATTTTAAATGGACTGGATTCACAGAGGGCTGGGGCAAGGACTCGGGTAGGGGAGGCAGGAGGGGCAGGGAGACTGGGCCTGGGTGGTCAGGAGGGAAGCTGGGGTCTGGCCTGCCAGGTGGGGCGGCTCCGACCTCAAGGGGGTGCTGCTTGATGGAAGTTTGGGGCCTTCCATGACCTTTTCAAATAAAACCAACTGGAAGCCTTTATTTTGGCAGGGCAAATGTTACTACAAAGGTAGCTTCCAGAAACTCTGAAACAGCCACCTCTGCCTCTGTTCTCCAAACCGGCATCCATGCACGCCCCCAGGAAGAACCGAGCTACCCAGGAGTCCCTTCTAGAAGCTAAGGGGCTTCGCCTGCCCATTACAGAGCTATTAATTTCCAGGTTGAAAACGAAGGAACTCTCAAGCTAGAGTTCAAGACGAATAAGGCCTGTCTCAAAACAAGAATAATATTAACAACGAATGCATGTCCACAATTACAGCGGGCCACATCTCGGGGGTTCAGCAGGGAAGACAATACCCAGGCTCTGTGGAGCTTGGGGAGAGCAAGAGACAATAAAGGACTTAGTGGATAAAATCCTAGTGTGTGACTCCCTTTGAAAACTGTAAGTGCTTTGGGTGAGAACAGCTCCCCTTGTGGGTACTTGTTTTCTGGAGAGCAGATGTCAAAGGAGGTGTCCACAGAGAAGGGCAGAAAGGGCTGCTCATTAAAATATCCCAGAGGACGCAACCATGGGCCAGGGGCCGAGTCCACCCACTCAGGTCCTCTCAGAGCTTTGGAGCCCTCAGCTATGAAAACAATACCTTCTGGGTTTTTAAAGGATCGAGTGAAAATCAACTGTGTGTTACTATCCTTCAGTCTCCAAATGGCACATTGTACTCTAGATCTGGTGGTTGTGTGGCTGTTTTGTAAAACAAGGTATTTGTAGACTTTCCAAAAACTCAATTTTCTATTTTAGGATGAAGCATGGAGTCCAGATACCTTTCAGGAGCCAGAATGCTCGTGAGAGGTGCCACGTTGGGTGCTGTCCTGGCTTTGTCAGGGTGCCCAGGCAGGGTGCTTGCCATGACCACAGCCCCATTCAGGTGTTGCATTAATTACACTCATTTGGGCAAGGAACCATGGGTATTATTTCAAGGTTCCTGTCTAGCAAGGAGTGTGTGTGTGTGTGTGTGTGTGTGTGTGTGTGTAGGCCAGAGGAGAGCCTCTAATGTCATTCCCTAGGAGCTGTCCATCTTGATTTTTGAAATGGCTTCTCTCATTTCATCTGGTACTCACATAGGCTAGACTTGCTAACCACTGGGCTGCAGAGATCTTCCTGTCTTCTCCCCAGCTTTTAGATTACGAACGTGAACCATCAGCTCTATCTTGTGTGTGTGTGTGTTCTTGTGTGTGTGTGTGTGTGCGTGCATGCATCTTACCATTGAGCTCTCTCCCTAGCCCATACCAAGGAAGGTTTCTAGTATGTTCTAAGTTCTTCACAAAGCTTGAGCAAGTACCTGTCCCTCAAAACTCAAAGAACCCACCTCCCACGACATCTTGTAACCGTGTAGAGATTTTCTTTGTTTCTGTGTGGTCAGGTTGGCTGGGTGTAAGTCACAGAGAGACATAGAGTTTGCACAGTGGAGGCTAACAACACAGCAGAAAAAACTAATTCCAGACTGTCCCTGCCTTAGCCCTTAACCCATGCCTCCAAGCTGCTCTAAAACATTTCTCATGTCTTAATGCTGCTTTCTTAATCCTCAAAGATGGCCGGAAAGGGGATGGGCTGATTTACTTACTGTTTGTGTGGGTTAGGCCAGGCTGGGGCTGAATCTATGTCACTGGGCTTCATCAAGGATGTGGTACTCTCCCTCTGGTGAGTTGTCCTTGGGATTGGTTCTCAAGGCTTCATTTGTGGAAAGATTAAACATGAGTGCAGATGACACCGTGTTGGTTCACGGCCCAGGAAAGAGTCTAAGAAAGGGGTGACATACAGGCAGCAGGGTGGTGTGTTGGAATTTGGGGTAATTGAATTTGCTGTGTAGCCAGCAGTTATGACTTGGCTCATCCTCTGGCTCTTTGGTCATAAATCCACCAAGACCAGGAAATTCCATAGTTAGGCCAATCTTTCCATTTTTCTCAGAGATCTGAGTGGTTAGGATTTAGTAAGGGATCATATCCACCTTCTGGACAGACTATGACTTAGAGTAAACTAAGTCTTGCACTGAGATGGCACTGGATATCCTGCAACTCCATGCAACTTCTTCATCTTCCTGCTGTATTTCTCCCAGGACAATGGACAGATCCTCACGTGTAAGGGCCACTTGTCTATCTGTTCTGATTAACAAAGTTCTGGAAGTGGAATTGCTTCTTCCCCAAGGGACCTCTTGCATATGTAACAAGGCAGTTGCTTTTAACTCAATTTCTTTCTGTTGTCTTCTGGACCAAAGCCACTTGTAATTGGCTGCCAATCATCCAGATAACTGATCTCTTGAAGACTAGGTGTTTCTTCTAGAGCAGGATTTAACCTAAGTGCATGTGTATACAAATATGATTTTTACATCAAGATGGAGGGGTTTTGTTGTTGTTGTTGTTGTTGTTTTTTGTTTATTTGCGGAAACTACAGATGCTCAATAGATCTTATCTGGAATTAGCCAGGCCTCTGCAGAGGAAAGGGGCCTAGCTTGGCCTAGATGAAGATCTGCTCAATGCAGGGTGGTCTGAGGGATCATGGTAGGGATTTGGCAATGTAGCTCATTGTAGGGATGGAAACCCCTGGTTTGCTCTCTTCCCTACTCCCATTTACCTCTGAGGGTGTTGGCCACAACAGATGCTATTACAATTGCTCAGCTGGGCTGGATCCACTAGAGTTTGAGACCCTGGATTCTAGATAAGAATCATTGGTTTGTAAAGATCTGATGAAAGAACAGGCTAAGCAGCCTCTAGAAATACTTTTCAGGGTGCAGGTTTAAGCTATTATGGAATGAATTTAGTTACATAGAAACCTGCACTCCCCACAGCTCGGCGTTCTCAGAGTGATGCCTGACATAGATGGTTATATGTTCTATTTTGATATTTTTTTTCTAAATGACAAACCTTTACATTATGCAGAGAATTGTGTGATAAGTTTATGCTGTGGGGGAAAAAACATAGAAAGAGCAAAGGAAGGTGAAACTGTCTGGGAAAGCATCTGGGATGTATTGCTAGGATATATGTGATGCTTGATTAAACATTTCTAGAAGCCAGGAGCTCTGGGCAGTATAATAATCATGGTGGGAAGAAATACTGCATTGACTTGGGAAAGGAATTAACACCAAGCAGGGATTTGGTAACAACTGCTAGCAAATTATAACAGTGATTAAGTCTGATGTTTTGGCTGCATCGCCCCTGGTTTAGTTCCTCTGCACATCTTTGGTGTTAGCAGGAACGGAACAGACCCAACACTTCATTTTGCTTCTCAGCTGGGCCTTCAGCCCTTTCTGTCTAGCAGGTGCAATTTGATAAACAACAGACATGCACTGGAGCTTTTTGTAAGCCAGGCACGCAGCCAGACGGAGTCCCTGCCCTTCTCTCCCTTACTGTCCAGCGGAAGACACAAGCTCTCAGACACAAAGAACTTGGGCCTTTTCGGTACTCTGTTATATTGCTCAACAACCTAAAGTGACTCAAAAGTTGTGAAACCCTTACTCTAGTCTAACGTCATAACCCAGAGCATTGCTTTTCCACACTTTCCAGCCCTACTCCCTTCTCCAGTTCCCTTCCCCTCTTCCTCCATGTTTTTTCTCCTGGAGAGAGCAGTGTAAACATGAGTCATTTAGAAAATAGTTATAATGGAACATAAGATCATTAGGAGGAAGCCAATTTATAATTACTGTTTTCCCCATTTCAGATATTTCCTAGCTCAGAAAGGGCATGTGTGTGCATATGTGCATGTGTAAATAGAGGCAGATAAAAGCCACAGATTAATAAATCTTGTTGTCTATCCTGCATCTTCCATCTCTCTGCCTCCTGAAGCTGTGATGTGGCTGAGCAGGACAAGCGTCAACCTGTAGTGGTACAGAGCTGTCCTGATGTGAGCATTAGCTCTCAGCAGGGTGAGACAGCTGCAGTAGTGTGATGTGTATGGGAGTCAGAGTTCCGCCAAGGCAGGCTGTAGGCTGTGTCCTTGTGGCATGTGGTGTTAAGCTTGAACAAGCTAAAGAAGGCATACACTGGGGTAGAGTGAGGGGAGGTTCATGGGGTGGACCTGAGCAAGGAAAGGAGCCTGTCATGTACAGGTAGGGAAGTTCCAGAGAGGAAAGACTGGTTATTATCAGGGGATGGTAAGGAAGTGTACTCAATATGTCTAATGAAAACCATGGTTTTCATTACAAGTATGGGAAGGAAGAAGTAGAGGAATCCTGCGGTGTCTGATTGGAAATGAACACATTTGAATGAACTCAGGATTTTCAATACAGACTGAGATGAATATGGAGTGTGTGCATATTTGTTTATGAGTGTGTATACATGAACATATGGAAATGTGTATACACACATAGTATATGCATATTACATATATGCATATGCGTATAATGCCTAGTGCTATCCTTGGAGATAGGACCACTAACAATGGGCACACCTAGCACCTAGATATTGGCTTTGAAAAATCATTTCCCACTAAAATGATCCAGGAATCCCTGAATTAGGGACTGGAACCCTAACTGTGTTTTTGAAGGAACAAGAAAAAAGTTAGCATGTGTCAGCTAAAGTTGAAACCCACTTAAATGGTTTCCCTTTGGGCCAAAATAATCATCAAACTAATGAGAAGAACATGTCCAAGTCTCTCAATAAAATTGGAAAACACAAGTCATTAGAGACGTACCTCCAGGAGCACTTATTTATACTTAAATACACACACATGAATGAATTGATGCATAAGAATTTGATGGTGGGGGATATTTATATAATTCCATGAGGTACATCTGCACAAAATGCTAATTACAAAAGGGAAAATGTGCATTTTCAGAAGAGCCTGGAAAACATCATCTCTTCCACAAACCATCTAAGTGAACCCATCAGTAGTGAGATACATTGAGAGCATGTCCCTCCCAATAGGCTGCCAGGGGAGGAGCCTAGTATCACTTCTATGATTGTTGCTCACAGGGAAGGCAGACCTAACCATGAGCACACACCGGAAAACCAAACCCTGGGGTTATTCTACAATGTGACCAGCCCATCGCATTCTAAATTCCCTAGGTTCTGAAAAGTCAGGGGAAGACTGGGCATTCCAAATGCCACTTGTGATTCTGGGTGGTCCTTTCTTCTCCTACAACAGATGATAATGGGCTGGCCTGGTGGGACAAGGCTGCTCATTTGTGATACTATGGAAACTGAGGCAGGAGGATCATAAGGATTAAATTGGCTACAAAATTTAAGGCTTGCCTGAGCAACTTAGTGAAGTCTTGCCTCAAAATAAAGAGTAGAGCAGCAGTCTGAGAATGTAGCTCAGGGTAGAGCTTGCCTAGCAGGTGTGTGACACGATTGGTTAAGTTCCATCGCTGGAAAAAATCCAGGAAGAAAGAAAAGTGACCGGTGCTTGAGAGTGTCATGGAAGTAACCTGTCCACATTAATTTTCTGGCTCTCTGGCTTGTGGTGGACTCCGTAGGAGAAGACTGATGTTTGACAGAAATATACACTCAGGTATCCAGAGCTGATAGAGCATTAGTTAGGAGTCTCCTATCAAATGGCCCAAGAAAAGTCATTTATTTATATTTTTCCAGCTGTTTTGTAAGTTTGTGATGACCTCAAGGCTTTATCATTTTGTCTTTGTGTATGTGAGTGTGTTTGTATCCAAGTGACTGTGGTATATACAGAAGTAGGCTAGTGCACACATCCTGAGGGATGGAGCAGGGTATCAGGTGTTCTGTTCTATTGCTCTTCATCTTACTCCATTGAGACAAGGTCTCTCATTGAACCCGGAATTAGACTCACAGCTGGCAAGCCACAGGGATCCAGACTCTTGTCTTCCTCCACTTCCCTACCACACAATGTAAATTATAGATGTGTATGGAACTGAGATTCCAAATCAGGTCCTCTTACCCTGACAAGTGCTCTCATCTACCAAGTCATCTCTCTCCTGTCTCATATTGTTGAAATCTAAAACTAGTTATTATGTACTTTAAGATAGCATATTACTGTTTCTCTCTCCTCTCTCTCTCTCTCTCTCTCTCTCTCTCTCTCTCTCTCTCTCTCTCGATGTCATGTCTTCCTCTGTTACTGTATAGTTATTTTGAGGCTGGATCTCTTTACTGAAATTGGAGCTCCCTGATTGGCAGGAGAACTTCAGGGACCTGCCTGTCTCAGCCTCACCATTGCTGGAGTTACAGATGCAGATATTAAGCTTGGCTTCCTAAGTGTGAGCTCGGGATCAGGATGCAGGAGGCTTGGCTTCCTAAGTGTGAGCTCGGGATCAGGGTGCAGGAGGCTTGGCTTCCTAAGTGTGAGCTCAGGATCAGGGTGTAGGAGGCTTGGCTCCCTGAGTGTGAGCTCGGGATCAGGGTGCAGGAGGCTTGGCTTCCTAAGTGTGAGCTCTGGATCAGGATGCGGGTCCTAACATTTGCCCAGCAAGCCCTTTACCCACTGAGCCATCTTCTCAGCTCCTGCTTTAACTCTGTAGTATATCAGAGTGACCAGAGCCATATTTAAAGCTTTCAATGATAAAAAGGAAGTATCAATCGACTAAGACATCCATGTAATACTTTGAAGTTCTGTATTTTTTTTAAAAAAACGGAGAGCACTTTATTACATGATCTTATGTCACTTCTTTGATAACCTTGGCTGACACTACAACACCCCTGACCTTACCCATGAGGAAGTGAACCTCAGAGACAGGAATTCCTAACTTAGGGAGAGAGAGCTGGATTCACAACTCAGTCTTGTTGACTGTGAACCCTTTCTTCTGCTTCACTCCACATTTACAAGTGACCAGTTGCTGAGAACTGGTGTCACCACAGTGGCAAACAAGAGAGATGCATGTTCCACCTCTTATGAAGCCTCTGGGGAACAGCAAGTCTGTGACAGTGTTGGACACAAGTTTATCAGGGCAGAGAATCCCAGCTGCCAGTTTCTGTTTCTTAGCCAATTTAACAATCTAACCAATATTTCTGACAATGTACATTCTTAGCTTCCATTTAGGCCAGGCTCTTTCATTTGCAGACCCCTCAGCTTCTTGCATGCTCTACTGACTTGAGGTGACCACATAGAACCGGTGAAGGACAAGCACCCACACAGGACACTGTGAGGCTGGGGATGGCAGAAATACAACTACCCTCTGGAAAACTCAATCTACTCTCACTTTTTACTCATTTGGAAAACAACAACAAAACCGCCTTATTCACTGCAAATGAAAAACCTACTTTAAGTGCCTGGACAGAGTGGCTATCAGCTACTTCAGTTTTAATAACGTCCCCTGAGAAATCTAGCAGGTGACACTGTCTACACACACACACACACACACACACCACTTCCTGTACAGCATTTGCAATGGACTTCCAGGTTGTGCTTTGATGCTTCATAGGATCATTGGCAGGAGATCATTGGCATCAGCTCCCTAGTCAGTAGGTATTGATAATTTGCCTACTAGATGAAAGGGTCAAAATTTGAACGAAGGGTCTCTGGGATTATATCCACACTCATTTAATCTCCCCAAGTTCTCTCTCTCCCCCCCACTAAGAAGACATGTACGTTAACTGGATTAAAACCCAGAAGGTTAATCTAGCAATTGTAGGTAAGTGAGTTCTCTCACTGGGAATATGTTTTCCCCCAGAGCTTTTAAGCTAAGGGTAAATTGACTATGTGCTTAAGAGTTTGCCAGCACAGACAGACTGTAACAATTAGACAGGAGGCCAAGCAGGAGTAAGAGAGGGAGACAGACCCGAACCCAGACCTGAGCCTACATTTCTTTCAAAAGACTTCCCTTCATATTCTTTCTCAATTGGCTGAAACCCTGGAGGTTTGCCCGGCTGAACCACCTCCTCTCAGAAGTGGCCATCCTCCCAGGGAACCTGGGATTTGTAGTATTCAAACCAGCTGACCTTTCCTAATCCTTTAGAGGGACTGTGGCTAAAGGCATGAAGTATCCATTTCAGTAGCCTTCTAGTGATGAAATGCTCAGTGTGTGTTTTCACAAATCACAAAGGCCTTCTTGCATAAAAGTGAAACCTCTGTATTCACCAGAACCCCATCCCTGCCCCCTCTAGTCTACACCCCCATTCCTGGTCTCCACAGACACTCCACCTCTTTGCTACCTCCTGAGTTCTAGACACAAGCTCCCACTCCCAAGGACATAAAGGAACCTCTATGAAGAGTAAGACCAAAACAAGTTACAGGATGCCGGCTGGCAGCAGACGCCATGCTCACAGACCATGTCCCCAAGCACATTCTTCCAATGTTTACTTTCCCAGCAGTTTTCAAAGCAACATGTTTGCGTGATGGTCATTAATAAAACAAAAAACAAAAAAAACCAAGAGAAAGTGGTATGTGACAGCAATTCCTCAGAGTCCAACTTTCTCATAGAAAACAGGCTGCAGAGATGGTGGCTCAGCTGTTGAGGGCACTTCCTGCATAGGGCCAGGGTTCAGTTTTCAACACCCACATGGTGACTCACAACCAGTAACTCCAGGGACAGGAATGTAACCGCCTTCTTCTGACCTCTGTGAGCACCAGGCACTCATGTGGTACACATACATACATGCAGGTAAAAAACCCATGTACATTAAATAAAGTAAGATAGGTACATCTCAAAAAACTTCAAAAAAAAAATATTTGTACCTTGCAATTTGAAGGGTATTCGTTTCAGAAAGTCACGGAGATACCCAAACCCCTGAATGCTCAAGCCTTTTATATACAATGGCATGGTGCTTCTATATAGTTTATGCATTATATATTTAAATCACTCTAAATTACTTCTATTGCTTAATGCAATATAAAGATGGTGGAAATATTTGTTATACTGTATTATTTAGGGAATAAGGAAATCTGGTATATATAATGCTTTATATATATTTATAAATATTATTGTATATAATAACAAGATAATATTTAGGGGGTAATAAAATGTCTGTACACATTGAATGCAGATGCAATTTTTAAAAATAATCTTTGATCTGCCACGGTTTTAAAAATATCTACAAATAATACCTTGCTCTGGTTGTGCTTTACTTGGGATTAATGGATGTTGTTTTCTTCCTTGGTATTCTGGATCCTTCTTTTTCACTTTATGAAACCACACTTCATTCATTTGCCGTGGGCAGAACTCATGGTTGCACTCATTCCCCAACTGTATGCAGATATGACTGGCTCGACAAAGCTACAGCCACTAGATATAATGTTCTTAAGCTTCCAGGGGTTTTGACTTCTAAAAATGTTTCAAGGAAGCAGATATTGAAAATACAACTTCCTGTGAGTATCAACAATATTTTGACACTAGAGAATTAAAGTTTCTGCTATGGACTGAATATGCCCCCCTTTCCCTGTAAAATTCATATACTGAAACCTAATCCCCAATGCATGGCTATTTGAAGGTGGGCATTTTTGGAGGTGACTAAGTCATAAAGAGGAGAGATCATGACTAGAAGTAGTATCACATACATACATGCACGAGCACACACACACACATACATACATACATACATGAGTACACACATACATACATACATACATACATGCACAAGCATACACACACATACATACATGCATGAGCACACACACACATACATACATA
>JADRCH010000146.1:2809988-2962488 GCA_019843965.1 Rhynchomys soricoides
CACACACATACATACATACACACATACATGCACGAGCACACACACACTTACATACATACACACACACATACATACACACACATACATACATGCATGAGCACACATACATACACAAACACATACATATACACAAATACATACATACATACATGCATGAGCACACATACATACATACATGCACGAGCACACACACACACACACACACACACACACACACACACACATTGCCAGAAGGCTGCTTGCTGCCTGGAACTGTGTGACAGGACACTGAGAAGGAACCACCTGTGAATCAGGATAAACAGTGAGTCTCCCATCAACACCAAATCTGGTGGTATTCTGGTATTGGACTTCTGAGCTCTAGAACTGTGAATACCTCATTTTTGTTGTTTATAAGCCAGCGAGTGACTCTACAGTAGTTTGCTATAACTTCTCAAATGGATTAAGACATCCACCTGCTCTGAAGGGCTGTGGACAGGTCCATAGCTGAAGTGGGGACCTGGAGAGGACTGGTTTCCATTAGAATCCCTCACAGGGTTGCTGTGCCCTCTCTGCTTTGCTGCCACCGTTTATCAGATGTTACAGCTTTCACGGTACAAGTGCAGAATGGTAGCATGGATTAGCAGTCAGGATGACATAAATGCCTGTTTTTTTTTGGGGGGGGGGGGAGCATGGTTTAGCTGAATGTCTGTGAGCCAGCTGAGACCATTCAATTTGGACACAGCAGGAGCTAACTGTCAGTCCTCCCTCAGCGAATGCTTGAAGGACAAAAGATCTCCGCTCCTGTGGGGGCAGACCAGCTTCTGGAGCGTGGAATGAACCACCATGACACTCAGGATACAGGACTGAGAGAAAGAGTTACAGCTTTGTGTAGGAAGAAAACCTCTTTAGAGGGCTAACTAGTGGCTGGAGAAATGTGTCAGGAGTTGAAATTGCTTGCCCTCGAAGACATAGGCATGTTCTCCAGCATCCACGTTGGGCATCTCACATGGCAGTCAGCTTATAACTGCCTGTAACTCCAGTTCGAGGGGGTCCTACATCCTCTTCTGGCTTCTCTGGTTAACCAGAAGTACTGAGGTAGCACATATACACAGACTACACACACACACACACACACACACACACACACACACACACTTTTTAAAAGGTGAACTAATGGCGTGAACATCCTGATCTTACAGCAGAGAGTTAGGGATATGTGTCTTTTAATTTTTCTTAATAGTACTTTGTATATTTGAAAACTAACACGAGACCCTTCAAGTTGACTATTTATAAACATATCTAGCTTGCCTCATATTTTCTTATGCCTAAGCCATTAATGCTAAGTCGTTATTCTTTTCTCTGTTAGAAGGCACTAGGAAATCCATATATGAATGTAGATATATGTGTTCATTTCACTAATGGTCACTGTTTCTGTTTTGAATGTTGTTAGCAGGGATGACACAATATAAAGAAGAAAATTAGAGAACAGAATGTTAGCTTAAACATTTTCACATCACCTTCTAAAATCTTGTCTTTTGTTCCTAATAAATATTTAATCTCATTTTTCCTCTGGACAAGTGTGGGTTCCAAGACTACGTTAAAAATACAAAAATCTATAGACACATCAAAAATCTATGCCAAGATCATTTATTTAAAATGGCACACTGTTTACACAAGTATTCTTCTACTATCTTTTAAATCATATCTAGATAGTGTTTCATATCAAGTGCAAGGTAAGCACTTTCTAATTGGTTGTTATAATACATGATTAGGTAAAATGCCAATAAAAGAATCTGTATCTATTCAGGAAAGATGCCATTATTCGTTTATGTGTATGGGTGTGTGTGTCTGTGTAAGCACATGCTGTGTGTGTGCAGGTATCTGAGGAAGCCAGACGAGCGTATCGGATCCTTGGAAGATAAAATTATAGGCAGTTGTCTGTCACACCAAGTCAATTCTGGGAACCCAACCCGGGTTCTCTGCAAGAGCAGCAATTGCTCTTAACCTCAATAGCTCTCTCTTCACTTCCCACAATTTAAAACACCTTCTGAATATTTTTAGTCATGATTGGAGAAATCTGCAACTGTCTATCTGTATACATTTTGTCTGTGCAAGATGCGAATCAGCATATATATATATATATATATGAACATACATATATCATATGTGTTTAATGTGTGTTTAATGTGTGTGATATGTGTTATCATATGAGTATGTGTTTAATGTATTTTATAATGTAGGGTGCATGTTTTAAAAGTTGGAGATCAGTGTTCAGAACTCTTCTCATCTTCAGGTAGATCTACCTGGTCTAGAAGCTACTCTGTGGGAAGACCAAACTTCTTTAAGGGGTTTCTAGAGTTACTAGTTCTGTGAGAGTCCCTGCAACATCCCTGGTTATTTCTAGCTTTAGTTATCTTTGTTATAAATGAGAGGAACAAGATCGTTAATGCTGAAGCCACCAGAAGCAAGCTTCTCTATTGGGCTGAAAAATAGAGCTGGAGAGTCTTCGTAAAACCATCGTGTGGGGCTCAAAGGAAGCTCGACTCTTGTTCTCCTATGAAGCATCATGTCACCTTCTTCGGGGGAACAGAATCAAATCTACCCAGCCAGGTTCTGGAGAGGGCTGCTGCTGCAGTTCCCTGCATTCAATTTACCTATGTTCTGTCTTTCACTTACAAAGGCCATGAAGATACGAATGGCTTAGAGAAGCTTCAAAATATCATCGTTAACAACTGTCTGAAACTCACGGATACTGTGTCTTCCACTGTACCGCAGCACGTGCATTTGGGAAATTATCAATGGTATAAGAAAGAAGTGGGCAGTTTTTTCCCTCGGGGCCAATGAGATGCCTTGGTGGATAAATGTGTGGTGTTGTAAGCCTGATAACTGAGTCTGATCCCTGGGACCCAGGAAAAAAGTCAGACATGGAGGTAGTCACCTATAATCCCAGTGCTCCTATGGTGAGAGGGGAGGTGGAGGCAGAGGAGCTGTTGGGAAGCTTGTGGGTTGGCAGTCCTGAGGTCCACAGGGTGGGAGACAAACCAAGAGAGATGCTGACTCAAAAATAACATGGAAGGAGAGAACTAATTCATCAAAGTCTGATGTCTAAATGTGTGCCATGCTGTATGTTCTTACACACACACACACACACATACACACACACAGAGAGACCAGTAATAAAGACAACTTCCCTCTGGGAAAACCTTTGATCTGACAGTAAATAAGAAAACAATGTCATCAGTTCTGAAAGAAGAAGAAAAAGAAGAAGGCACAATTTATTAAGGTCAAATTATTTTACAACTTAGTCTTCATTGGACAGTTGTCATCTTAACACTTAATATCGTTGAAAAAGTCACGATTACCTGCAAAATTATATATATTTTCACATCTAAAAAATATATTGCATATATAGAGCAGGAGAGCTCCTCGTGAGCACAAGGAGAAGTTTGTTTATAGTTCTCAGGTTATTGCAGCTTTGTTATTTACAATCATTTCTAAAGCGTTGTGGAGCTAACCGGATCTTCTCTCTTGTTTGGGCATGCGTGTTAAATAACTGTATCACGACTTTTCTTCCTAAAACCTCAGTGACTTTTAACTTCCTGTTTTCTGTTCATCAATAGTCACATTATGCTTATTTAAAAAAAAAAAACAGTCATAAAAAACGTACAAATAGCCCAAATGTACAGATTGACAAAAGATGTACAAATTATATTTTAAAAAAATAACAATGATTGATTTGATAGTAAAACTGCATTTGTGACCGAGGTCAACTCGTTTATTCACTCTTTAATTTTTAATTATTTATTTTTTTAATATTGTGAGATATAGGAAAATAACTCTGCATAATTTATACAGTTAGTTGCCTTCTGATTGGTTGACCTTGGTCAGGTGGCCTGACAAACGCACAGCGCTTGCGAATCTGTCTGAGTTTAGAAATCCCCATGACTTTTCAAAGTTCTGGGACTCACTGTCATTAAAAACAAAAACAAAAACAAGTTATTTAATCCTTTGTCCTTAAGGAGTGTCTGTGTTTGTGTTAAACTTTCTTAGTTCATATTCTGACTATTTCTGGAGAGAATAGTCAGCCAAGCGCATATTGCCCACTGTGAGGAATTTTGTAATACTCATGGCTTTTTAAATACACACATACACACACCTTTGAAATTCCAGTTGGGCAAAAACTTCACTGGCCTCACAGCCAGTGTTCCAGTTGGCATCCACTGAATTAAGTCCTCCTAAGATAAGATTATAAACATCCTGCCTTGATTTTTACTAAGTCTCAAACCAGACCAACCCTGGTCAAGTCCATGATTCATTATCGTAGGGAATCCTACAATGATGAGACCCGTGTGTTGAGAAGAAACTGCTTTGGAAAAAAAAAAAAAAAAAGAATAAAGAAAATGCATACTTCTTTCTCAGAATCATGGGATAACCGTTCCAGTAACCTAAATATTTAACTCATTTGATGACAGGAGGTTGAGAATCCAAATTGGCGGACTGGCCCAAGGAGTGATCCTTTTTTTCTTTTTCTTTTTTTTCTTTTTTTCAGGTAGAGGAAGCAAAAGTTTTTAACATAAAAATAACCATTTTTTAGAAGAACAAATACAAAGGTTCTATCCAAAAGAAAGAGCATCCAGTCTTCTCTCTTCAAGGCTACTGTGTCTTTTAGAGTCCAGATTATCCAGTAAAGGTGAGAGCTGGAACTTCAGCCAGAGGGTCAACTGGTGTTCTGTTCTAGTAGTAGCTGCCTAAGTGTGAAGGCACGTGGGTGTTAGGATGGCGGGGGACACTGGGGTTCGGGTAGATCCCAGCAGTGGGGGAGGTCCAGTATTGTGACGCTGCTCCGAAGAAGCTGGAGGAGGTGACAGGCATGGAGGATGGGTGGGGAGGGACAAAGTTCACCTTCTGTTGATGGGCGTGATAGGAAGGCATGTAGGAGATATCAGAAGGATACTTAAACATGGATGTCTCTGTTGGATGTGGCTGCAGGGCCTGGGCAATGCCATGGAAGTCAAACTTGTAGGCATACCTTTTGCCATGCACTTTGGTCATAATGTTTTTATCATAGTAGTATCGGAGGGCCCGGCTCAGCTTGTCATAATTCATGTTGGGCTTGCTTTTCCGCTCCCCCCAGCGCCTGGCCACCTCATCAGGGTCCGTCATTTTGAACTCCCCATTGGTCCCCTCCCAGGTGATACAGCTGGCATTGGCGCTGTCCGACAGTAGTTCCAGGAGAAACTGCCACAGCTGGATCTGCCCACTTCCTGCAGGCAAGGAGGAAACAGGAGAATGTAGTCTCAGTCCTGATTCTTACACATGACAATTCTTGTCCTTTTCCCCAAACAAAACAAAACAAAAAACCAAACAAAAACAACAACAACAGCAAAAACATTTATCAGCTAGGCATGGTGGCACACACCTATGATCCTAGCAGTCGGGGGGCAGAGGCAAGTGGATCTCTGTGAGATGAAGGCTAACCTGATCTAGGAGTCCAAGACAGCCAGGGCCCTGTTACACAAAGAAACCCTGTCTGGAAAAAAAACAACAAACCAAATCCTAAACAAAAACAACAAACAAATAAAAACAACAACCAAACAAACAAAAAACCAAAACAAAAAAGAAACTATTTTCCCTTATGTCAGAATTTCATGGAGAATTCTTTATCTTTTCCTTTGGAAAACAGAAATAGGCCATAATAATTGTACATGTTTACAGGGCATAGGGTGATATTTTGACACAAGTACATAGTGATCGATGATCACAGAGGCATAATTCACACGCCCATCACTTCAACTGTCTGCTCATCATCAAAGACCTGCTCATCTAGCTAGTTTAAAAGGTACAATTCATGCTGTTAACTCTATTGCTGCTGCCAAAATGAGCCTATTAAGCAAGGTTAGATCTTAAGACAGATTGTCTCAAAGACTGGTTGGTGATGAATGTTGGCTTTGTCCCAACAAGCTGTTATGGTCTCAGGAAAGCCAATGCTCCACATCCTTTTGTTAAGATTTCTGACCTTCCCTTCTACCTTTCAACCTAGACCTGAGTCACTATCTAATCTCCACATAGTACTGAAATGCCTCAAGCTATTCATCATTGGTATTAAAGAGTGTCAAGCATCCCAGAAACTCCTAGGGGTGGCTGTGGGGTGTAACAGAGAGAAGGCACCTCACAGAATTAGGGTTCACTAAGCTTTGCTGTTCTCCAGTAGCTTTCTAGTTCATGGCTTTCGGTGTTCAGTTCTACGTGGAAGAATGTGGACAGAGGTAACAGGAGGGGATGCTGGATGGCTCTTTATCTTCTGGGCAAGAACAGTCTGGCTAAAGAGTAGAGAGGAGGTCCAGACAGCTTGTGCTTCCTGTAGGTGCAGCGGGCATGTGGCCTTGGCTTTGTTACCTTGAGCTCTCCATGGTTTGGGTTTAGAAGAACACATCTGAGAGTTGTTTTTAACATTGAATTCTTAACACCTTGTCATGTTCACCTTGTGTGTAACTCTTTCGGGATGCACTTTCTTCAAAGGCTGGATAACTACAGGCACTCAAATCAAAACCACAACACTTGGGGACATTTATCCATGGCTTGGCATGAGGGATAACTGGGACTATCTTTCCTCATGGGGAACTTCCATCTGAGTCATTTGCCATGAACATAAACCTCTGCAGAGATGGTTGCTGTCCAGAAACATCTGAGAGCGGACACTGCTACTCATTAAAAGGCCCTGCCTCTTGTGTGTGCACAATTTAATATTTGACTAAGGAAGCACATGCAGCCTCTAGACAGGTGTCTGTACTTAAGAGCATGGTTTCTGTGACCTTACAGATAGAGAGAATGTTCTGGAAAGAAAGGCTTGCAAGTAAAAGTTAACTCACCAGGGTTTGCCAGGCGGCTGCTGGTTGGGCCCAGAATCTGATAAGGATCTACAAAGAAAAAAATGCTTGCTTCATTTCTCATCAAATAACTTGACAGTGGCATCAAGATGAAGGAAACTCAACGGTTCCTACTTTTATCTCAGAGTCATAGGAAAGCTTGATCAAAGACCTTGATCACAGTTATGGCCCAATCCACAGGGGAGAGTAACAGCACTATTTCTTCACATTTGTTTTCTAAACTTTTAGATTATGCTCATTACCTACTCCCCAAACAAAATCACCCACACGTTTGAAAAGCATCTGGCTAAATTCAACCAGGCAGTGACTAAACTGAAGGATCACTTATTAAACAGGCTTCAAGAAGGTCCCGCAGTGATTACTAGCCATTAATAGCTCTTTCTAACGCTGAAGACATTACACATGTCTGAGTTTTCTGATGGATTATAAAAACCACCAGGTAGCCTGGGTTCTCCTCCTAGCTATGTCATGAACTAAATCATGGTTTGGACAACCTCTGTGTATTTGTTTTCTTAGCTACGAAGAGTGGGTTGGGCTGCTGGCCTCCGTTCCCTTCTTCCAAAACTCTCTGAGTTTAAGCTTGAAAATGTCAACATTAACCAGAATTTGTATTTTCGCTATGAAATCACTACTTTTTAAAAACATTGCTTTTTGTCGGTTGTAATACTAATTATTAACAAATTAAAACGAATTAATGTGAACAGTTCTTAAAGCCTTTTAGCTCACCTTTTTAAAATTAAATATTAATGTTTATTTTAGTGAAACTGAAATTGTCGGGGCAGATATTGAATCTTGTTGCTGTTGTTGGAACTTCTTTAAAATTTTCTCAACCTGACTTGGTTTTCAGTTGAATTTCACCTTTTAATGCAATTTCTCTTTCTGTATTTTGGGTGGAAATGGAAAACCACGTTTGCCCACCTCAAACAAATAGCTTGCTCAGATCTTAATTCAGATTCTTAATTAAGACAGTGGAGCTGATTGCAATGGCTGTCTTCAGCTCTACATAGGTTCTTCCTGTGGGACCTTTCCCCAGAAGACAAGTGGCCAGAGGGGTAGCTGAACAGAGGACTCTGGCTCAGAAAAGAATTAAGTCATGGTAGGTTCTCAATTTCCTGTTTGTTGTAAGCATGCATGCAGGAGCAAGGGTGGAGCCGGGGGCGGGGTGGGGGTGGAGCCAGAGCTGGGGGAGGCGGGGCGGGGGGAGGCAGGGCAGGGACAAGGACAAGGGCAGCCCATCATAGGATGTCATGCAACAGAGGATATTATAGACTGCAGTCTCTAAGTCACTTCTTTATTAAGGGTCTCCAGGTCCATAGCTTCAAAAGCTCTTTTGCCTTAACTCTTAGTATCCACCAGGTGAGGGCATTTCCGTGTGGTTTAGTAAAGTGTGAAATGCTTGGACAGGAAGTGGAGGCTCTGGAGCTTCAGCTCTGCTTGTCTTTCAGCAAATCCTTTCACCCATCTGAGCCTCTGCTTTCTTCTATGAAATAAGGCATTGGACCATTTCAGTTTGTTTGTTTGTTTGGTTGGTTTTTCGAGACAGGGGACCATTTCAGTTTTAAGTTCCTCTCATTGTATCGCTCCCTGGTTCCAAGACTTGTTGCTTAATTCCCAGGTACTCTCTTGGAAAGAGGAGACAATGGGTGACTTAGAGTTGCCTCTTGGTATACATAGGATTCGTTCTAAAGTCTGTCAAAGCTATTACAATCTGTGGCTGCTCAAGTCCTTTCCATCAATGGGGCATTTGCATATGATCTATGCTTATCTACCCATAGTTGTTCAATCGTCCCTGGGTTACCAACATGACACAGATGCTATGCAAATAGCTGTAGTGTAAGGGTGAAGGAATAGTGAAAAGAAAGTAAGTCTGTCTACATTCAATGCAGACGTGGGTTCTTTCTTGAGTATTACTGGTCTGTGGTTGGTTAAATCCCCAGGCATAGAACCCACTATGGATGGCCAACTCTACGCTGTCTCTCCCTACCATTGACCGACTCCACAGCTGTATAACACACAAGGGAGAGGCTACATATTTGAGTCACATACCTGGCTGGGGCCGTTGCTCAGTGTTCTTGCTCATGGTCTGTGCTCCTCCAAGGGGTGGACCTGTGGAGAAATAAAGGAAAGGTGGTAAATGGGCTTTTCTTCAGTTCCAGGAAAATGTTCCTGTCACATAACCCCTGGAAGGAGGGCACATGAGCTGCCATGTATGCACTCTTCCACGGACTCGTGGGCTCTTTTTATTCAGGAATACTTATCACACTGCTATTCTCAAACTGGTCTCCAGGCAGGAGAGGTAGCAATGAAGTTATATTTTAACAGAAGAGACAACACTGAACAATGTCTGCTGATATAGGGCTGTACCATTCCTTTGAAATATAGGACCTTGAGCTTCGAGATGGCTCTGTGGCTAAGACTGTTTGCTGCATGAGGACCTGGGCCCAGATCCTAAGTATCCACTTATAAAAGCTTGATGTGGCTGTGTACATTTGTGACACATGTCCTGGGAATGGAGAGGTATTGGCACAGATGAGAAGATTGCTGAGGCTTGCCAGACAGCCAGGCTAGCTGAGAAATGGTGAACTCCAGGGTTTAGTAAGAAAGAGACTCTGTCTCAAAGGGACCAGGCAGAGAGTGATAAAGCAAGACACCCAATGTCTCTCTTTGGCCTCCATGTGTATGCGTGGGTACATATCTATACTTCTGTTCCCCAAATGCACGTGTGTCCTCCCACAAATAGTTAAGGAAATAAATGCTATCTTTACAGAGGTCCCTTCTGAGAAAGTGCCATTTGAGCAAACATCACCTGCTGCCTGTCACACTGTGTTTTGTGAGAGCCCCTCCAAGATTTCTCATGTTTGCCCTTCTGGTTCCTCATTTTTGAATGTATGCTGCTTTGTGTGTGATCTGTGGCTTTGTGTGACTGGAACACTCACACTTCTGTCTTCAGACTGACCCCTCATACTGTTCAGCACTCAACGCCTTCTTACAACTAAAGATCTAGGGTCTGTTTTCATAGTTTTTTCATTCACTAACCCTTTCTTATCTTTTGTCCACCATCCATCCTAAACTCCAGAAACCTCCGTTCCTCACTGTCAGACATGCCAACATGGTCTTCTCTGACATCTACCTCTCCAGGCTTGCCTGTCTTTTCCTTAGACTGAAACATGCCCTGTCCTTGTAGTGCTAACTCAAATGGTAGCAGGTACACAGGCACTCTTTAATATACCCAGATAAAGAGTTATGTGTGTCTGTGATTTCTTTCTCCTGCCTAAATAACTGGCCCTTGCCTGGCTCATCTTTGTGAGTCCCATAGAGCCATGTGCTGCATGTGGAGTGAACAAATACTGCACACTCATAACTGGAAGAGATCCTGATAATCACTTGCATGAAAACAACTTCATTATTAACATAATCTCCCTTACTTCCTTCTTTCCTTGCAGTTTTACTTCTTGGAGACAGTAAGTTGGACATGTTGGTTGAAGAGTGAACAGCTTTCTTTCATTGCCTTTTAATGGAAGAGACTGGGTAGACTTCAACTAATCATCAGCTGCTCATTGTTGGACAGATTAATGTCTATGATGCACAACATCTCACAGGTTATCTTTCATACACTGGGACTAGGGATATTGGCATGAGTAAGTCTTGTCATAAGGA
Organism: Rhynchomys soricoides; assembly: GCA_019843965.1. NCBI lineage: Eukaryota > Metazoa > Chordata > Mammalia > Rodentia > Muridae > Rhynchomys > Rhynchomys soricoides. The sequence continues at coordinate 2,820,512 of JADRCH010000146.1, forward strand.
GATTATATGTCCTAGAGATTCATTGTCCTCACTGAAAAATCAAAATCCAGACCAATCGCTTTTCTTTTTATAAATTAACTTGTCCAGAGAATCCTTCAGACCTTATAAGTTCTAAAACCAAGTTCACATAAATATAGAAAAAAATAAAAATAAACCTCAAAAGTCTGAGCAGCTCTTGCAACTTCACACTGATATCTAATCAGACAGCATGAAGATCAATGCTTGTTCTTAGTGTGTGTCTTATGACCCTACACCCACATACTATCTTCAGGCTCTCAGGAAACATTTACTACCCCAAAATGTTTTCCTATTTACTTACTTTTGTTGAGGCCAGAGTTCATATTATTGCTCCATCCTCCTCTCCTGACAGAGTCATAAGAAGGGTCTATTGAGAAAGAACAAAAGAGGACACATCAGCTTTGTCTGTTTTGCAGGAAGGTTATATAAAGATGCTCTCTTGGTGATCAGAAGAAGTTAAATTTATTTCAGCAATAACTTGCTAAGCACCACTAAATTCCTGAAGTATAGTATTCCCTGAGGAACATTAACCCTAATATTTTAGTTGTCGAATCTGGGAGCTGAAGCAATAGGAAGAAACCTGAACTTGAAGTTGGAGGATTGGCTGAAACTTTATCCTGTTGTTATTTGTTGTAAGACCTAGGATGGCTCACAAGCCTTTCCTGATCCTTGTCTTTGTAGAAGTAAAAAGTTGTATATGAATTATCTACCTCATGGGGTTATGTTAAAGGTCAAGTGAGAATACTTGTGAGCTACCTTATAAGATTTTCTAAAAATATAAACTGTCATAAATCAAGGGAAAAATAAAAAACCTTTTCAACTATGCAAGGATGTTAGGCAGGGCTGAAAATCTAAGGGGTGGTTATCTGGACAAAGATCCCTAGGAGGAACATCTCAAAGTCCAGGCCAATGACATTCCTGCAAGGCCAACTCCAGCCTTGCACCTCATGGCCCTGGTGCTACAGAATGACACACAGACATTGTAGGCTGACCAAGACTCTCAGACATTTCTGTAGGCAGGAAAGGGGTGGTGTCTGATATCCACACACAGAGAGGAAAGGCCAGAAGTGTGGTGAGGACTAGGGCTGACCAAGGAATGAATGGACAGAGATCTTTTGGCTAGGAGAGGCCGGCACTGTATGGACCCTGAACTTTGACTCAGCCTTTCTGTTCCACAACCATGCTCAGAAACTGCTTAAGTAATGGCCTGGAAACACTCATTTCCTTTCTCATTGTGTGAAACCCATTGAGACATGGCACAGGCCTACCAGAAGGGCCAAGGATACAGAATTATGACTTTCAAAGTCTTTCCCTTAACAACAAAGGAACCATAAAAACCATCTGAACAAATGGAACACAAACCTCATCAAACAACTGTCTGACAGGGTGAAACACAAACCATCCCCTTTGGCCTGTCCTGAACCTCTCAGACAAATTAGAGTAAGGAAAGACTGGGAAGATGGATGGATGGATGGATGGATGGATGGATGGGTGGATGGATGGATGGATGCATCTGATTGCCTGGCTTCACGATCACTGGCTAAGACAAACCAACAGACAGGAAGTGTCCTTGTGGAAAAATCCACGTGCACATGCACATTCCTCATGGGTCTGGAAAGTCAGTTCAGTTTTTAAAATTATAGTCTTTAGCAATTGGCACAAAAAGCAAAACAGAGCATGTGTGTGTGTGGGGGGGTGTGTCGGGCTGGAGAGGGAGGCAGGGAACACGACCAGGAGACACAACTCAACTCTTTAAGTTGTATGTTTTTATTTTTGACCTATTTTTTTCTTTATTTCCTGAAAACAGATTTTTCTTGTTTAAAAAAATAAGTGAATGGTAAGTCAACTAGCTTGGCTGTAAGTTTGGAATGAGGTTGGTAGCTTTATGGACACTTTCTGAGGGGGCCTGTGGAGCCCCATGGAGTGCACTCAGCTTTAGGATAAGCCTCAGGGAAGGGAGAGCCAGCTGAGTTTTGGAACATGATGTTCGTTTGGTATCCTGTCAATGATTTAGGATCAACATTCTATACAGTGTTGTGTGCATGTACTGGAGAGTCAGTCATATAAAACAAAGTCCTTGCACTTAGACATTACACAGTCCGTAAGGTGGTCAGGTATTGTGACCATGTGTGAAAGACGTGGTTGAGATGTCAGTGACTACTGGAGACGAAGGAGGGGAAGGTAAGTAGAATTGGGAGGCCTTTGGGACTTGAGTGAGACCTAGTGGGAGGGGAGAGAGTGAGCCATGAAAAGCTGGGTGGTGCTGTGGGTGTGGCTGGCATACAGGGATGGAGAGGGAGAGAAGCAAAGGGCAAGAAAGAAAGGGTTGAGTGGCCATTCAGGACCTTGTGAGAACTAAGCTAGCATCTTTAGGGCCTTCATCATTCAAACTATAGGGGTTCCCAGTATATAGTGCCTCCAAGAGTCAGAGAGCAAAGATGCATGCATGCCAGGTGCTGTGTGGAAAGCACAGGGGACCTAAGGAGCAGATGTCATTTTGTGTGGACAGAACAGAAAGTGGATAAACTGGAAAGTAATAAATGTGAATGTCTTAGTTAGGGTTACTACTACTGCAGTGAAACAACTTGGGGAGGAAAGGGTTTGTTTCAGCTTATACTTCCAGGTAACAGTCCATCACTGAAGGAAGTCAGGACAGGAACTAAAACAGGAAACCTGGAGGCAGGAGCTGATGCAAAGGCATTGAGGGGGTGCTGCTTACTGGCTTGCTTCCAATGGCTTGTACAGCCTACTTTCTTATAGAACCCAGGGCCATCAATCCAGGATGGCATCACCCACAATGGTCATGACCCCGCCCTCCATTAATCACTAATTAAGATAAAGCCTTACAGCTTTCTCAACTGAGGTTCCTTCCTTTCAGATGACTGTAGCTTATGTCAGGTTGGCATAAAACTAGCCAGGTGAGTCAGTAAAAAAGGAGGGGAAGCCACTACGTTCCAGGAGTTGGTGTGTGCCATCTGACATCTGGAGCACTTGTAAACATCTGCCTCATAGTTTTTATCCTACACTTGCCTCAGAAAGTTCTCAACCTGGGTAAAACTGTTCCATAATGGTTCAGAATAATTGACTTTTCCGTCCACTCGGGGATACTGAGCTTTGCAGAGAGATGCTCCCATAAGTCTATCTTGTGGTGAAACCTGGGAATGCCAACTCAGTACCATTCGGTCCTACCATAGATGAAGACAAAAGTGATATAGACAGAGAGACTGCTCCACAAACCAGCCTTATAGCACTGTCATTCTGAAGTTCACTGAGCAATAAATGGCTATGTCATCAGCAGGGATCTTCAGCCAATGTGCGGCCCTGTCAGTGGGGCACACATCTCTCCCACCAACCCCTCCACATATACAGAAGTCCTTTCTCTGGCCCCTAAATCTGCAAGGCAGTGCCGGGACTCATTTACTACACAACTCAGTGAAAGCACCACAAAGGAGCTGTGGTGCAGGGGACGTCTCCTTCATGCAAGACTGAAGTTAAAAACCAGTGCTTCAAGGGTGAGGTAGGAAGACCAAGGCCCAGAGCATCTGGCTGCCTCAGATGCTCAAAGCATTGGAGATTTTTGGAGCTGAAGTGAAATGGTAACGTCAACACTGAGGACAAGGACCAGCGTGACTCATGCTTTAGAAGAAAATTATCAGCAGTGTGGAGACTGCCTGTGCTGTTGTCCCTCATCTGAAAAACACCTGGAGCAGAAACACGTTGGCCAGTTTGTTAAATATGCACCCCCTCTACTTCCCTCCATCTGTCTCACTCTCCTTCTCCATCTGTTCGTCCATGTTTGTTGTTTGTATTCCACACACGAACACCGGGTCCTCACAGCAGGGGGCTGTTATGTCTTGGAGTGTGTGCTAACACAGAGAACAGTGCCCTGCACACAGTAAACATGCAATGAAAACGTGTGAATGAATGAATGGGATCGGCCATGTCTCCTTCTTGTTAAATGCATCCCTGTTGTGGTCCGCTAGCAGAAAAGAATCCAAGACTCTTACTTTCTTGAACTAGGTCTCTAGCTAATTCGGGCCTGTGGTGACAAGGATTACAGACTATGTCAACACTGGCTGGGCAGCAGGCCACCTATTTTGAAGTGGAAGCTGAGAGTGTGTCCCTTCAGGGAGGTCAGGAGCTGGGTACCACTCAATATGTGCCTGGATCAACAGGGGACAGCACAAAGGATGGTGGGCCCGTAATGCTGTGTCATCTTGGGTGGTCATTAGCATCTTAGTTTGTGAAAGTACATTCTGATATTTACGCGGGGTAAAAATAAGCAAAATGGCATTTATCAGAATGGGTCCCATTGTTCATAGGGCAATGTTATCGCTAAAATGAGTGATTGCATTTTTTCCTATTAAATGTTCCCCAAACGAAAGCCTGGCAATGAGGTCAGTTCAAGTACCAGACACACTGACAGATATATCTGTAACCAACATGGAAAAGCTGGAGAAGGGGGCAAGCCTGCTGCATAAATTCCTACAGACACTCTTGGTTCCAGAGCCAGATGCTGCCTGGCTATGGTCAATGGCAGCTAGTGCAGAGTTCTCCTTCGGGCTGTGGTGGCTCCAAGTAGCCAAGTGCACACTTACAGACACCCCACATGTGGTACATAGAGTCTGCATCCCGACAGCTACATCTGGCTTCAGAGAAGCAAAGTTTGAGGTAGCCAAAGATTCAGTGTCAAAAATGTGACGGTCCAGGCCAGCACCCAAGATGATGCTCTTAGACCTTCTCTGTGGTGGCAGATGGCTTTATCAGCAGAAAATTATGCCCTGATTCTGACAAACTCTCTTTCTGCTTCAGGGAAGGCTGACACCCCCTGGCTTTAAGGAGTACTAAGATGACAAATTCTGTTGTGATTCCTTTGCTGAGCAGCCACCAGTGGGCTTTGCCTAAGGTTTCTGGTTTCAGGCAGTCCTGAGGTCAGTTTTCGCCAAAGCAAAGAGACCTGGGCCTCATGCCGTGGATTCTGGGCTTTGCCAGCCATTGTGGATAATTCTGCTTCCCAGCTACGGCGCCCTGAACAGTTTCTCCATTATGCAATGCCCAGTGTGGCTGAATGTGACACTAAATGGTCTCTTAGATTCCAAGACAGCCTCCTAGGGTAGAGTAATATGAGCTCTGAGCCCCGTTGGAAGGGGAAGGCCTTTGCTAGCTGTGACCATGGCATAGACACACCAGTGTTAAACTGGTCCTGGAAATATGACTTTCATCTCTGGAAATACCTTGTTTTCTACTGATGCCTCCAGTCAACTGTCCAAGACCCAGGTGCATCAGCCTTTACGAAGCTCTCTCCATGTCATGACATCATTCACAGCCATCAGCAGCACACAGAAGCCTCTCTTTCAGTCCCTTGCTACACTGCCCCCTGCTCTCTATGCTTAGTGGAAAAAGATGCACTTTCCTTGAAACGTCTCACTGAATTTCTGTTTTTTTTTTTTTGCTGGGCAGGCTGGCAGCGCCTGTGCTGTGTATGCTTGGAAACCCCAAGTCTGCTTGCCAACCTCAGTGAAGCCAATAAGTAAGGTGTCATCCTTGTTTGGGGACAGTCAGATGTCCTAGGTCCTGTGCCTGCATGATCCTCTCAGTGGATTCTCTATCTGAGGTCATGTTCACCTAGTAGGTTCTATCTCAGTAGAGTTATGGACTTTTCTGACCACCAACCTGACTGGGATTCTCTGCTTTAGACTCTCCTTTGGGCTGAACACCTCCTGCAAAAGCTAACTATGCTTCCAGAACACCCAGTCGACACCTCTGGAACAGCCTTTCATCTGCAATCATTTCTGTTATGCTCCTGTTCACATCAGTCCTGACCTGCTCTTATCTAACCTACTTCCTGAATCCTACTTTAAATCCAGGGCAAAAGCAACTTACTCAGAAAATGGGCAATCTAAACAGAGTTTAGGGCTCTGTCTTGGGGGATGCCCCATTTTTGCTAGGGCCTAATTGTGATTCCAGTGGCTGTACATGGCCTTGGGATCTAATCCCAGCTCTGTCCCTACTCATCTGAGTCCCTTGGTCATGTTATTTTGTTGTTTTAAGCTTCAACTCTGCTTCGCTACAAAGCAGGATGATAAATCTTAACAGACCTGCTGTGGGTTCAATTGTCCTTTCCATAAATGGGAGCTTTGTACACGATACATAGATGTCTGTTCCATCCTGCCTTTACCTCTACAATAGGAGGAGGTCATAAAGCTCATCCAGGGAGACCCTAAGAAGGAAGAGGAGCCCACGGGTCCCAAAGGACCACCTCTAACCTGGTGCCCTCCAACAGTTATTCCAAGATGTGTGTTTATTCCAAAGAAAGTGGTGGGTCATCATGAACCCTGGTTTTAAACATGATCTCAGAAGACAGAGATGGGCGCCAGTAGGAGTGATCAGCCTTTGCTTCTTCCGTGACTGCAGACTGCTCAGTTTCCTGTTTAGGTGGTCCTGAGGCTCAGGATGAATCCCCCACCTCATTTGATCCATTCCCTAAATCTCACCCAGCCTTCTCTCCAGTGGTATTTTTGTTCCACAGAGGTCCAGAGGATCCTGGCATCCCTCACGACTGCAGGAAGAGGAAGTTAAAAAGGGGATCCTTTGCTCTAGCTTAGAACTCAAAGAAGCAAGAGAAAACATCCTGGCTCAAGTTTCCTTTTCTCAAGGATCTTGTCCTGGAATTCAAACAGCCCCTCAGCCTCAGGACCAGCCCCACTGCATGGAGCTCAATGGATGTAGTGTTTAAGATATTCTGTGTGCAGAGGGAAGAGAAGATTCATGAGGAAAATGCTGGAAAGAAACGGGCTGCTTTGAAATACAAAAAGTTTGACAAAGTAAGAAGCATGGATTCTGGGCACAGCCTTGCCACCTTCCTGCAAGGCATCCTGCCCAGCCAGGGTTCTTCTTTCATTCCGTCTGCCCTGTGGGCTTTCTGTCCAAATGGCACAGATGTCTAAATAGACTATTTATTTTGATAAGGTCTCAAAGTGGGGCTTTGAGTCGTACGTGGAAGAGGAATTCAGATTGACTAGCTGAATTGGGTGTTTGCCAAAATTCCCCTCCACACTGGGCTATAGTAGACATGACTCAATCACATACATCTTTGGTCAGATGGACTTCAGGTCTAAGAGGATTCCAGCTAGGAAAAAAGGGAAAACAACAGCTCATGTAGGCAATGAAGAGTTGTTTATGATTGTCCTCTGGCCCTGCAGACAGAGAGGTCATGATGCCTACACAATGTCCTCCTTTGCCATGGGCAATTGGATCCTGCATCTGCCGCACACTTCCACATTTGCACACCTTCCTTCCAGTCCTTCAGGTCATGATTCACTGGTCACTTGTTTTCTGTTTACTGTCCTTGTCTGCTCAACCATCCAGTGTCAAGTGTGACACCTCTTGGCTAGGTGAACATCTCTGCAGCAGAGGGAACAGACCTTAGTCACTTCTGACCCCTCCCCAGACTGGTTCTTGCCCCATCCCACTACTAGATTATTGGACTTAGTGGATACATCCTACCACATACTCACTCATTAACAAAGTTGTCTTGAATGCCTGCTCTGTTGCCAGACCCATGTATGTGCCTAGAATACAACTCTGGCAAAGCAAACACCCTTCTTCTATGGAGCTTAATTCAGAACAAATAGTAAACTATGCAGTAGATTAGAAGAAACTGCTGAATGGGATGGAGCAAAGCAAGCCAGGAGAGGGATGAGGCAGGGCTGGGTAGGAGGGCCTCACCGAAAACATAGAATTTGAGCAAAGATTTGGACTGTCTAACATGATTAAAATGGAGCTCTTGGGAGCTCCGTCACTTCCCTCTAAGAAGTACTTAGATTGTTTTATGTTGATTGTGACAACTTTCAGGACAGCTAGATCTATTTTGTTAGTTCACATCTAGGGGCAGTGGGATGATGTTGGAGGACAGTGACATTTAAAAGCTCTATAACATCTTTTGATGGTTTGCTGGTTTTGGCTTACTCAGAGTCAGGCTGATTTTCCCATAGGTGACTTACGATGACTATTCTAATGGAGAAACTTCAAATACCAACAGTCCCTGAGACTGGCCTTTTGACAGACAGCTAAAATGCTACAGTGGGTTCCAGGGAAGGACATGGCTTTGGAGTCATCCTAGGAGAAGTGGGCAGGTGAGGTCAAACTAAAGGAGACTACACTGCTTTGTTCCAGTCTGGCAGGTGAGCAGGCAATGTCAAACATGGAGTCTTACATTTGAGTATCTGAGAAAATGGCCCCAGTTTTGGTAGCAGAATCTGTTCTCACTACATCACAGAATGACAGGCTGTTTCAGACTTCAGGGGATCCCAGACATGACCTAAACCAGACATGCAAATGAGCATGAGACCCAAGGTTCAAATCTGGGAGACAGCATATGTGGTCACATAAGAATTTTATTAGAAATTGAAAATATGACTCAGACTATCAAAACTGACTTTCTTTAAACTGATCTTAGGCTATTGGGCAGGAATGTTGAGTAACTGGGCCAGCCAAAGTTTTCAGGCTCAAAGATTTTCTTCAAAATTATATACTGAGTAGCTTTTGTCTCTTTGGAATAACTGAATCTTCCCAAGTACTTAACTGCTTGGGGGGAATCATTTAAAGCTTTAAAGATATTTGGTGAAAATAATCTCATGGTTTCCAAAGAGCAAAGCCATTCATTGCAAAGGAAAGAATTCAGGATCAACATCATTCTAACTCCGCATCTTGCTTCCCACCTCCTTAGCTGTGTGCTGTGGGAACCTTGGTGAGTGACTTCCCCTCTCTGAACTCTGTTTAGGAAAAGTATAGTCTTGTGGGAAACAACTGACTATTTGTAAATTTCAGACTGTGCAAGAGCAAACAGTATACTTAATCCTCACAAGGGTCTCTGGAGACTAGATAAGATCATGTATACACAGATGCTTCACACACTCCAAAGTCTCCTATGGAATTGTAGTTAATCTTTTCCAGTCAGCAGCATTTTGGTGTATGTGCATGCGTGTGTGTGTGTGAGTGCGTGTGTATGTGTGTGTGTGAGCACACACTCGCTTGTGTACTCATCTTGGTATGCACAGGTGGAGGCCAGAGGGATTTGAGTATCTTCCTCCTATTGCATTCTACATTATTATTATTATTATTATTATTATTATTATTATTATTACTACTACTACTACTACTACTACTACTACTACTACTACTATTTAGTAGTAATAATATTATTTTGAGACAAGGTCATCCACTGAACCTGAAGCTTACTGTTTTGGCCAGTGACCGGCTGGCCAGTGAGCCCCTAGGTTCAAGCTGTCTCTATTCCCAGGCTGGAATTACAGATGCTTGCCACCTTGCCCAGTTTTTTGCTTTTTTTTTTTAATTTTTATGTGGGTACTGCAGACCTGAATTTAACTTCACTTTTGTGCAGCACTTCACCCAATGAGCCATTTCCCCAAATTCTTCTTTTCCAGGGTTTATTCATAGGAGATAAGAAATTAATTTTTTCTTGGGCTAACTAAGCCAATTTCTTTTGGTTCTTTCTTTAGTAGAACAAGACTGAGTAAATATTTAACTCAGTTGAAAAAGATTAGATTTTCTTTCCCAGTGAATCCATCAACTGTCAAGGTTATTTACTGAAAATCTTCGGAGTGGGAGAAAAGAATACTGGACAAAACTCACAATTAAAGATGACAAGGTAATCTGCAATTAGGTCCAGAAAGCTCCTGGATACAGGGCTTAGGGAAGAGACACAATTTGTAGGAGTTAAACACACGCTGAACAGGTACGATTGATTTGGGATTTGACATGTAAGTAATTATCCTATGTAATGTTATTATTCTCTCTTTGGCTTCTGCCTGACATGCATTCAAACTGCACCAAAGGGACAGAAGAAGCATCTCAGAATTCACTTGTAAAACCTGCTGATTCCTGAAAGAGGGGAAAGTCCTCACACCCCTATTCCAGCCTCAGCTTTTCTTTCTTAAAGACTTTATCTTCTCTTCCTTGGGGATCCTTTGGGAGAAATGTGCTCTTGGTGATCTTAAATTGAGGCTTCTCCAAAGAGAGGAAGTTGTTACATCTATAAAAGGCTTTCATATTAAAATAATAAATGGTGCCGCTTACAGCATATCCTTTTAACTAGAAGATGCGCTTCTTCCCTGTGCTTCAAGAGGAGCTTCTATGTCTGTGTTTCTATCTCTCTATCTCTCTTCCTTCTCTTCAAATAGAAAAATGACAGATCTATATCTTTCTGTATGAGGGTGATAGGTAGGTAGGTAGATAGGTAGATAGATAGATAGATAGATAGATAGACAGACAGACAGATACAGACAGACAGATTTTAGGTAGATAAAAGCTTGGGGAAAATTAGCTTTTTTGTAAGCATAGTCTTTCCTTTGCATGTGAGGGTAAATAATTTCAGAGTTTCTCTCATGCACCATGACCCACAATGCTCAAATTCTTTATAAAATGGTACAGTGCTAAATAGAACCCATGCTCATCCTCCCAAAGACTGACAGTCATTGCTGGATCACTTACACTATCTCACAACTTGGGCATCACTTCCATGAATACATACTGCTGTGTAAGTAAAGCACACTAGCTCATTGCACTGCTGGAGGCGCATCTAAGATCACTTAAGATACCTAACACAATGGAAATTGTTGCTATCCTGTGGTATTCAGGAAATGACAGGGAGCTTGCTTGTCCAATAGGATGCATTCTTCTTCGTCAGTGGTTAGTTGAAACAACCAATGTGGAAGCCCTGGATGGAAAGGCTAGCTGCACTTTCCCGTGGCTACTGCCCCTAAACTAACCTCCTGTCCTAGAACATCTAAATCAGTACATTGGGCAAAACACATGTCTCTGAACTACTCTGTGTTGAGGTAGCCACAGGCAGGTATCAACAGCACTTGTAGATAACCCCCTTTTCTTGCCAGTTAAATCGAAACCCTTCTCAATATGAAACAGCTAAAAGAATCACTTTTAGTTTCCATCACAAATCAGAGCACATGGTGAAGGTGTTTAAGGACTAAGATGAATTTCATTCTGAGTTTTAGCTTCATTGTGTGGAGTGAGACAGCTCTGTAAGGCACAGAGCAGCTTGGTAGAGGCAGCAGGGCTGATACAGTAGCAGCAAGGCTAGAGATGAATGAGGAAGGCCAAGCCTACTTAGCAAGCATGAATTGCCACCAAGAAATTTGTGATATGGTCAGAGCTTCAGCCACAGAGCACCACAGTCAGGGGCTTTGCCTGCTGGTGTGGAAAGAGTAGGAGGAAGCTGAGTCAGGTTGGGAAGCTCCCCAGGATGTCATTACCCACAAATACTTTTCTCACAGCCTTGTACCTTTGGCCCTCTACCTTCAAGTGTTTACAGGAATCACATTCCTGTATAAAAATGCACCAGGGCGCATGCGTTCTCTAGTACCATCATTAGCATCATAGGGCACATACATGGGCACCTACAGCCTCATTTATTTCTCCTGGAAGCCTCTAAGAACAGCTCTGATATGCATAAAAGCGAAGTCAGGCACAAGAAAGGCATGCCGATCTAAATGAGAACTCCACTCCAGAATGGAATGGTCTGAGGGGAGTGGTATCTCCTGACACAGGGACATGAGGCAAACCTTGTGGTGACAGAAAGGGTGCTGATGTAAACCAAAAAGCTAAAGTTGTCATTAAGTGTGGAAACAAAGTGTGGGCTTTTAAGGTTGAGGTGGGAAAACACTGCAGAAGTGATGGAAACTGCCAATTCTAAGGACCCAACAGTCAGCTACAACTTCCTTCCTTAGTGCCCCAATGAGAGCAAACTCCATTTATGGAGGGAGCTTAGGTGAGGGAGCATCCTGGCAAGCCTAGTTGATGTTCATCTCATCCAGAGGGAACATGACAACCTGATTTCTTGCACCAGTATCTGAGTCTCACTCTTGTATTTCCGATTAATTTGATTGCAACACTTGGTAATGGTTTTACCCAGTATAATATGTCTTTTACTGAAGTTCATTGTTTTTCATTTCTCTTGAGTGTTCAATTAAGATCAAAAGTCTGTGTGTATCATCATGTAAATTATAAAAAAAAAACTATAGAGAAATTTGTGGAACAAATTAATACGCCTCTGGAAATGCAGATAAAATTGAGAATTTTTGGACCACTGATGCTGTCACATAGTTCTAACAATTAGACAGCACCAGCTTCCTGAGAGAAATGGGTCTTTGGAATGCTGTGATGGTTAAAAAATGACAACTTGACAAGATGAAGGAGACAAACTTCTGGCCATGCCTGTAACTGAACTACCTTGATTAGGTTACTTGAGATGGAAGTGGGCAGCACCATTCCCTAGGCTTGGATCCTGGACTGAATTAAAAAGAGAAAGTCAGTGGAGTAGAACAATCATTGTTCACTGCTTCCTAATTGCGGATGCAACGTGACCAATTGCCTCAAACTCCCACCTTCAGGACTTCCCACCATGATGAATCTTAAACTGTGAGCTTAAAGAAACCCTTTCTTCCCCAAGTTGTTTTTGTCAAGGCATTTTTTTCCCCTCAGCACCAGTAGTAATTAAGACACAGTTGAATTGAAATAAAAAAGGAAATTTCAGGGTCTGTTTTCTACCCCAGCTGGGGAGGAGACTGTGAGAACAGATTTTGCCCTGCTTCAAACCATCATGGTGATTTGGGCTTCTCATCTATGAAATGAGAATAATGATAGTGCTAAATTAATGAGGTTTTATAGCATAGAAAAATTCTTGCATGACTAGGTATTTAATAAATATGTTATAAAGGAAAAAAGATAGAAATAGGAAAGTTGAAGTGAAGGAAGAAAGAAGAAGAAGAAGAAGAAGAAGAAGAGGAGGAGGAGGAGGAGGAGGAGGAGGAGGAGGAGGAGGAGGAGGAGGCGGCGGCGGCGGCGGCGGCGGCGGCAGCAGCAGCAGCAGCAGCCGCCGCCGCAGCCGCCGTACCTTTCTTCCTCTGGGGGATGACTTTTTCCTTGGCTCCCCTCTGCATGGCCACAGACTGAGAGGCCATGCTTGAAGGGGAGTCTAGCTGATAAAATAGCATGTAGCATTTGGGCCAAAAGGATGGAAGACCACTAGCCCCTAAGCACGGACATCTACATGTTGAGACATTTTCCCTTGTTATTTTGGGATGGGACCCTTTACAGCTTCAGAGTGGATCACATCAAGTGGATGTGAGGGCTGGAGGAGAGGAGAGGAGAGGGGAGAGGAGGGGAGGGGAGTGGAGGGGAGGAGAGGAGAGGGTTACACTCTGCAATTCCCACAGGAGAAAAAGCCAGTCTCCCCACTAGGGCTGGCTTGCAGTAACCTTTTGGGGAGTGGGTTAAGGGCTACGTTCCATCTGCCTATCCAGTGGTTTCTATCTCCAGCATGCTTTAGTCATATGAGAGGAAAAAATGCCCTCTGGAATCTGTCCAATACTAAACAGTACTAAATTGGAGAAACAGTGGGTACAAACAAAACACCTCATAAAAGGGACAGAAAGACTAGAACCAGGTGATGCCACGGGCGAGTTCTCTGAAGGGGTGGCGGGTACCTGGGTATGGGCAGGGTAAGTGGGGGGAGGCAATCCAAACCTTGACTGAATTCCATTCAGACTGGGGGGCAGACCCAAGTGAGCAAACATGTGCCATCCACAGTTGTCCGGAAGGCACTGGGACATAAACCTACACAGACGTGACTGTGCTGCATCTGGATTTCAAGTATGAACACACCAGAAGAGGAGATGGTTGCTGCACAGTCCCTCACAATACCATGTCCAAGATCTGAAGGAAGGACCCAGCATGGTCTTGCTTCCCGGGCCTGCAGAGTTCCTTTGAACACTGAGGAGTCACCTCTCACCATGCCACTCAGCTCCTTGCAACCTGCAGTTCAAGGCTGATGTGAGTGTGGACTTGAGAAGGAGAGTGAGCTTATGCTGAGGACACTGGTCAGTGAAGGGTGTGTGTATGTGTGTTTCAAAGAAATCCTAGTAAGAACAGTGTGTGCATACACAACACCAGGACAAAAGCCCTCCTCCCCTGTCCCCTCTCCCCTAAATGTACCTACTTCTCACCAGGTGGCGGAATGAGAGTCGAATCTTTTGCTCATTAGCCTGGAACAAATTTACACTTGTCTTAGGGAACACGCCAACTGTTCCCAGTAATTTTGAGAGACTGTGTGCTCGTCACCGTATGACCACACATGTGTAGTAACAGAGCACACAGCACACCCTGGGAAGGGAATAACAGTTCTTTTACTTAGAGAAAGGAAGGATAATGGTTACTTAGAAAGTGTCCCAGACAAGCTGTCAAATTGAATTCAGAAAGTTGGAGCCTGACTCCAGGGCCAGGCTGGCTGGCTGAACTCCCCTGAGATTGGGGTTTCCTGCCTGCCAGGGTTCAGAGACAAGGATTCTTTGTTTCCAGTCTCTCAATCTCTCTCTCTCTCTCTCTCTCTCTCTCTCTCTCTCTCTTTCTCTCTCTCTCTCTTTCTCTCTGTCTCTCTCTCTGTCTCTCTCAAAAATAAGTAAATAAAATAAAAGCAAAAATTTTAAAAATTCAACACATCTCTGAAAGAGGGTCAGATAGGAAATAGATAAAACATTAACTCTGGAATTGTTTTTTTAAAGTTAAAAACTAAAAACAAACTGAAGAGCGAAAGCTACTGTTTATCCATAATCACAAATCTTCCCTCCGGACCACAGAAATAGCTGAGAAACACACAATCACACACCCTCACCTACACACCAGCACACACAGAGAGATACAAACAGATACAGACACAGGCAGACAGACACAGACAGGTACACACACACACACACACACACACACACACAGACAGAGACAGAGAGACAGAGACAGCGTTGATTTCTAATCTGCTTTCTATGCTCACCTACCCTCCCCACCCCATAAACTCACAATTTGAATGCTGGGCCTCCCAAGAGCACATCACCCTTGTGCACAGTACACGGTCGGACAAGGAGCAAAGACTTTCTTCTTGTTTTTAGCTGTTCTCCCATTCAGATAAAACTTACCCTTGTCTTTTCAGTCACAGAAAAATTCCAAGACATAAAAAACAAAAGCCCAATGAAGCCTCCAGGGCCCATTACTCTGCTGAACAATTAAAACCTTGGCCCATCTCACTTCAGCTCCACCCACTACCCCTGGGCCTTAGCATTTTGAGGCAAATTCCTGGCTCCTGCATCAGGCTCCATACCAGAGCTTCCTGGCTCACCATGAAGTGCCTAAGCACATTGTCTCTACTGCTGGAGCCTACAGAAGGCTCCCTCCCTCACACATGCCGTCCACTGTCCACTGACACTTTGTTCACTTGCACAGGGACTTACTTTTTCAAAATACAACCCAGAACATACATGGCCCCATGCGAGATGCTTACACCACCTCATACTTAGAGTTGTTCCCTTCTTCATTTCTGTACCCATACCCAGCTTTTCCAGAGACCTCCCCACATTTCTCTGCAACCTCTCAAATGGTATCATTCAGAACTCTGATGGAGAGCGTGTGTGCAGGGGGCAGCAGGATGGCTTTCTGACACTCTACTGCTCATCTGTGGGCATGATTGGCACCCCTTGGCTATCATCTTTCCAGGATTCAGGAAGGCTCACTGTATGGAGAAAATCCTCCATAAGTCAAAAGAATCAGTGAATGACTGGGAGAAGACAGAATGACTCATAGAATTTAGGTCTATTCTTTACTAATGCGCTGACCACCTACATCCTTTGCATGAACACACTGGGCCAGGGAGATGGCTCAGTGGGTAAGGCCACTTACTACTAAGACTTAAAGATCTGAGTTCACATCCCAGAACTTACACAGTAGAAGAAACCAACTCTACATGGGTTGTCTCAGACCTCTGCACTTGAGCTATAGCATGTGTGAACACCCACACCACACAAAAAGTAAATTAATGTAATTAAAACATTAAAAATTTTAAAAATCCTATATAGGTTGAATCTCTTTTGTGCTGTCGTCCCACATGTTTCTAGTCTTGGATTTTTTTCAGGTTAGTATGTGGTTTTGGCTGGGCCTGCACATTTTATGGCCTCTGTTTTGTTGTTGTTGTTGTTGTTGTCATTGTTATTGTATAAAAGGTATTCAGTAGATATTTTCAGCTGTAGCTCTTCCTAATTTTCAATTCCTTCCTTACCCTCAGAGATCTTGAATGTGACAAGGGAATTTGCATTTATGAATGTGATTTTACGGCATTTCCTGATATTCCCTATAGGGGTCTTTCCCTAGGAAGTTTTTGAGCAGTTTGGCTTCTCAGCTTTGGTGGAGGATCCTGAACAGCGCTGCACCATCCATTAGAGCAGAGTATCCTCACATTCTTAGCCTCTGGTAACCCTCAAATAGATTGGAATGTTTCCCCAACAATAATGTTAATTGCTATTATAATTTTTGGTCATAAATCATAATAATGCACTGTTATGAATATAATTTATCAAGCATTTTTGGCATGTCAGACAACATGCTGATTTACAAGGGCATGGTGATTATCCTCATTTTATACATGACGAAATGGAGTTTTGTGGCTTGATCGGAACTGTCTCCCACAGGTCTTGTGTTTGGATGCGCACTGCCCAGTGGGTGGAACAATTTCGTAGAACCTTTAGGAGATAGAGACTGTTCAGAGGAAGTGGATCACTACGGGTAGGCGAGTAATAAAGGTTAGAGCTTAACCCTTGAAACTTGGTCCATCACCTAGGAACGCCCACCACCAAATGTTTTCATCTCCAACGCACACTCCCTCTATTGTGCTCTCTCTGAAACCACAAAGTTTCTATTTTTCCCTGTTGAGTTGTTTCTGTCAGGTATTGTGACGGCCATACAAATAATATACCGAGACATAAAAGCAAATCCTTGCCCCAAATCACACTGTAGCTTCTTCAGTATAACACTGAAATAGGAGGTGAGTGTCTACCTTAGGTGAATGAAAACATTCTTTAATGAATATTTAAGATGCTGGGATTAAAATGTGGAAAGCAGCACCCCGCCCCCCAAGGGAGCAAATCAAACCTATGCTGGGTAGAGTCTCGCTCTGCCCCCGAATATGGGTGTCACCTAAGGAACACTGGAAGCTCTTGGCCTTATTGTCCTTAACTGCAGAGTGGGGACAAGGAGGTAGCGGCTGCTATCTCACAGTGATGGTGTACGGATAATGGATGTGAAAATGTTTGGTAAGTAGTAGATGCTACAGAAGCAGGGTTGCCATTCCAAGCTTGGCTCTTGCCCTTGGAATTTTTGAGAGGAGAGGCCTCTTAAGCATGATCCACAAATGCCAGCTGGGCATCCAGCATATGTGACACTGAGGTGATTTAGTCCCTCCCCTTTCACTCCTTGGCAAATCAGGAGGCAGCCTTTTTATCCATCAGTCAAGGTAACTGCCAGTGACGGGAGCTTCTGCAGTCACCCGCCCTTGGCAGCTAGGGCAGTGGTTTTCAGTTTTCATGGTCGTTCGGCATCGAGTCTCAAAGGCTCTAGGTGGGGGGGCTAGAAGCTCAGAGCTCCACCAGGCTTTGGCAGCTATGAGGTCCAGAAATTAGTAAACAAGGAGCTCAATCTCCTCTGTCTTTGGGAGAGCTGGAGGTATTTAGACAGAGGTGGGATGAGGGCTAAGGAAATGAGGACCCTTGGCGTGCAGAGAAGCTCGGAAGATAGCTGCTTACTCTTGCCTGCTGTAGGACCAGTGGGACCAGTGGGCACACCGCGGAGCTGCCCAGAAAAGCAAAGAGAAGCTGGGACCTTGGATCCACAACCCAGGATCTACAGTCACACTCCGATTGCAGGGTGCAGGACAGGGAAGAAAAGAGTTAGGGTCAAGCTTCATTCTAGAATGCTTGTGTGGAAAAGCCACCTAGCCTCTCCATCTTCAATGCTCTCCCATAAACACAAGTTAGCAACACCCCGTCTTTTCTTACAGGGCCAAAGGGAGGCGTGGAAGCAAGGAGCTTCTAAGATGTGAGATGCTAAACTCATACCTAGCTGTCAATAACAGTGATAATGACATCATCAAATGTGAGAGTCCTTTCACCCACCCATGCTTACAATCAGTACAACCACAGATCTTTGTCTAGGATGACCCAAGACAGGCAAGGTTAGAAGGAGCCAAAAAGACCTGGAATGGACCCTTGATGTGCTGGTTACTTTCCTTCACTACTATGAAGCAGGGCGTATCAAGTTAGAACTTAAAAAAAAAAAAAACTTCCTAAGGTCCTGTAGGTACCCAGTAGAGATTTAGAATTAATCCATTATGTTTGGGCTTTAGCCTCAGTATTTGTTGCTATTTATGCATTTAAACCTTTTTAAAATAAAATTTGCCATTTTAACCACATTCAGGTGTATAACTTAGCGGCACTACGCACATTCACAGGGAGTGAAATTGTCACCAGCTCCCATCTTCAATGCTCTCCCTCCAATCAACAAAAAGTACTTCTCTCTGCCTGCAGCCTCTGGTAGCCAGACCCCCATTTCCATCCAGTGAGTTCCAGGGCTCTAGGTTGCTCCAGAGAGGGGAGTCATACAGGACTTGTCCTTGGACATCATTGTTTTACAAAGTCTACAAGGGGCTCTCTGTACAGTTAAGACCAAGGGCTATGGTCTAGTAGAGGCTGGGTATGAATTCATTTTTATAAAGGGAATAGAGATGTAGCTGGGAGCAGCAGTGGAAAACTACAGAGACAGAGAAAAACGTTGCAAAAATTCAAATTTCTGCACCAAATTACATTTAGAAAAAGATAGCTTGAGGGGAAAGACTGGTTTTGAGGAGGAACCTTGGCAATAAGGACCATTAAATCACCCGAATTTTAAAATATTTCAAATATATAGTAACTGTAAATACTTTGGGAACTCAGAGTGATGTTACTAAGCATATATGCAACGTATAACAACCAAGTCAAAGACACGGGCATATCCATCACTTCGCAAACGTAATCACTGGAGCTGGGGAGATGGCTCAGCTGGTGAAGTGCCTGTGGACCAAGCATTAAAATCCAGATTTGGATCCCTGGCAGAGGTAGGAGGTATTCTGGAGCTCATTGGACAGCTAGCATAGCTGAATGGATGAATTCCAGGTTCAGTGGGGAGCACCCCAGGGAAACACCTGACACCAGCTTACAGGCTCCACATGCACATGCACAGATATGTGTACACATCCATGTGCACACATACACGCATGCTCAAACACATACACGCACATATATAATCATTTTATTGGTAATATTCAAACTCCTTCTATGAGCTGTTTTGAAATATTGAATTGACACTGTCAATCACTCTTTTCCTACTCTGCTGTAGAAGTTATTCTTCCAATGGCACCCGGTCCCCACCAGCCTCTCATTCTCTCTAACCTCTCCATTCATGCCCTTCCCAGACTCTGGCCACAATCATCTCTCTCTTATGACAGTGGCTGTTGGTGAAGGGGGAACTTTCCTTGCTATATTCTGAGAGGCTACAAACCATTCAGGGGTCACCTTCATGTTGTCTCACCTCTCTGCACAGAAAGGAAACAATAACAGCAGACTCACAGAATGGCGCAAAGCTCCAAAGCAAGGTATGGACCCGTGCCCGACGCATTCCAAACTCCTGTATAAGTGACAGCTGAAGCTGCTATGGAAGTGGTTGACAATAACTGCTCTCTTCGTTAAGTACAGTAAATTTGACAACTAAAGGTAGACAATGTTTAATGGTTCCAACTGGGTTCAACCGAGACTCGCACCACATTTAAAGATCTGTGGAACTGAAATGTTGTCTTATGTTCTACACACAAATAACCCTTAGGTAGCTTCAGTCAGTTTTCCAGGAGGTAGGCAGGCTAGAAAGGATGATCATGCCCGTCTGAACTAAAACAGCACTCAAGTTGATAAGTACCATGAGAATACATTAACAGACCTCATCTCCTCAGCTTCTTCCATTTGCGCCTGATGCCAGCCAGCACCTGCCCTTTGCAAAGCAGGGAGCAAAGGAACCCGTGGGCACACACCCAGCTCTGATTGAGTGCTGTATGTGCCTCTTATTCAAACAGAGACATAGTCAAGGTGGCATTGATGTCTTCTATTTCTTTTTCCATTTAATATTTTAAAGAATAGTTATTAGGGAAGAAGAGGCAGAGAGGTGGGAGGAGGGTGAGAGGGAGGAGGAGATTGCTAGCTTTGTATAGCTAATGTACTTCATTTTGTGGCAGGCTGGCTCCTTCAGCCAGACTACCTCAAAAGAGGGAAGGCGGTCGCTTAAGTGGAGAGCTTTACTGGGGACAAAAGATGCACCTGCAAAGCACTGGCTTAATCGTCTCTAGAGGCCAGGGCCGAGGCTGGAAGATAAATGCCCATCACCACCTGAATGGGGGCAGCCTGTGCACTTGCCTGGATGCTACAGTCAATTCATTTCAGAAGAGGGTTGCTACCCAGTGGGAGCTGGCAGCTCGGAAAGCAGCCTGAATGAGCCGGCAGTGAGACAAATGCACTCTCAACACAAAAGGGCCAGGGGAGGAGGGGCTCAGCCTGGCAGGTAGAGCAGAGGGCCAGGGCTGCTGCTGAACTCCTCAGCAGGAAGGAGGAGTTGGTTAGTGATGCATTTCATTGTCTGCAGACAAGTTCCTCACCTAAACCAGTATTTAAACCAGTATGAGCAGAGCAGATAGCCCATTCGTTCTGTCCACCGAAAGTCTCATCGGTTTATTCTGATGGTGCCAGCATGCTGTACACTAAATCCTAACTCAGTAGTTCAAAACTTGTCTTTCTTTCCAGCTCTTCCTTCATGTCTGTCCTTCTTCCTTTCATTTCTCTCTCCTCCTTCCTCTCGCCCTTCTCCTTCTCTTTAATGGCTCCTTTGCTTCTTTCCAAATCTGCAAGCCATGGCTCCACCATCAGACATCTCCTCAGAAGCTGATTGCTTTATAGGCAATAGTTGACCCTCCCCCGAAGAGCCCTGCATCTGTCATGAGTTTGAGGACCAGGACGTGACAAAGCCAGGTGGCTGGACCTTAGTGTATTCATCACGAAAATAAATATTCTCTGCTACAGACATGTGCAACATGATGGGACAGGAGGTCATCAGACTATAGAATGAGTGGACAGAGCTTCAGTTCTCACAAAAAAAATCATGCATCTGATTTGGGGAATCAGTGGCCAAAACAAGACTAGGTCGGGTGATGGTGTGTGTGTATGTGTGTGTGTATGTGATTGTGTGTATGTGTGTGTGTGTATATGTATGGATGTGAGTGTATATGTGTGTTTGTATATTTTGTGTTTGTGTGTATGTGTGTGTATATGTGTGGGTGTGAGTGTATTTGTATATGAGTGTGTACATGTGAGTGTGTGAGTATGTGTGTGTATGTGAGTGTATGTGTGTATGTGTATATGTGTGTGTGTTTGTGTGTGTATGCGTGTGTGTATGTATGGGTGTGAGTGTATATGTGTGTATGTATATGTAAGTGTGTGTGTGTGTGTGTGTGTGTGTGTGTGTTGCTGGATAAAACCCAGGGCCTCACACATGCTGTGCAAGTACTCCACCAACAAGCTTGAGCTTCAGCCCCAGCCAATGAAGATGCTGAGAAATGTCACTGTGGTGCTCACTAAAACCATTTTTTGAGACAGTTTTCTTTCTTGCTGATCAAACCAAATGATATCATGCCGGGCAGTGGTGGTGCATACCTTTAATCCCAGGACTTGGGAGGCAGATACAGGCAAATTTCTGAGTTCGAGGCCAGCCTGGTCTACAGAGTGAGTTCCAGGACAGCCAGGGCTACACAGAGAAATCTTGTCTCAAAAAACCAAAACAAACAAACAACAACAAAAAAACCCAAAAAAACAAATAATATCAAATGAATTGTTTGACTAAGCCAACCCAAACTAGACCAGGCCGACCCGACCTATTCTTTTAGAAAAAAAATCCCCCCAAACAAAACTTTATAAGGTAGACACACATTACATTATCTTCACCAGGAGAGCCAAGTGTCAGCTTGGAAAGGTAGCCGATTCATTGTTCTCTAAGGGCAGTCCCCTTTCTTTGGGTGGGGGTGAATTTAATTTATATTCTTGTGATGTTTTTATGAGATTTTCAAAGCCTTCCCTTGTAGCTTGAAAACTAGTAGCAGAAAGAAGAAAAGCATGTTTTTTAGAAAAAAATTTTTTTTCATCTTGTGTAATAGAAAAATAGTATCTTGAGTAAGGAATTGGTGTCCAGACATGGCCTCTCCTACCTGTCTGAGAAGTATGGGCCTATGTAGTGGTGGGTGTGGAAGGAACCTGCGCACATGAAAGGTCAGACTCACCTTCCTTGACATTCACTCGTGAGGACTGGTCTGTGTGGGAGGTTGTATTATAGGCCAGCAGTGAACCTGAAATGAAAGTGAAAACAGAGAAACATCATGCTTCTTCAGTCTGGATCTAGAATGTTCTCCAAAGGCCTGCGTGTTAAATCCAGGGTTCCCAGTATGTTAGAATGAAGAAGTAGGGGAAATTTTAGAAACGGGGCCCAAGTAGGAGGCTGCTGATCCTGTAGTGGATCGTGGACCGTGGGACCCCACCTCTGGGATGTCAATACTGTAACACAAACTTTCTCAGTGTCTAGAAGAGCAGATCTCAACGCCCTGATGCACGGTCTTCTGAATGAAAGCTTTGCTGGAAACATCTCTGTACTAGGCTCCAATGAAGCTACTTGGAGCGGATCATTATTTTTCTGTTGTGATTGCATGTGAAACATATGTTCTTTTCTTTCCTCAAACTAGATTTGTCCTTTTGTTTAAAGTATCCCCAAGAGTTTATTTTGTAATTTGGAGGCATTTTTAGGATTCTTCTCATGATTCTCCTGGGGACATTTTTAAAAAGCCTTCAAAACTAGGGCTGGGTTCTGCTTTTGCAAAGGACACCATGAGCTTAACACATGTGTTTGAGGCTACCAAAACCTTTCTAAACCCAACTCTTTTCCCTGAGGCATGTGGTCAAGGAAACTGACAGAAGGCCAGGCTGGGGATGGCTTGTCAGTCATGCCTCTGCTTAACCTTTAGTTAAGGAGGGGCTGGGAAGTAGAGTGGCTTCCCCCTCTTAGCTACAGATGCTCTGGTCGAGTATCCAGAGAAAATATGGGTCTTACCAGGACAGTCAAAGACACCTCCTGAGACATAAGACTTTTGACTTAGGTACCTGTCTTTTCTAGCTCCCAGCAGGTCTTAGGTGAAAACCAGGAAGTGATGGGTACCATTTAGGGACTGCTACATGCCCAAGTGCAGAGACGTAGTTTACATTTTCTAAGGGACACAGCCATCCAAAGGCAACATTCCATCTTCCAAGAATATCAGTGACAAAGTGACAAATTCATTTTAGTCTATGCTATCATGGTTCAAAGTAATAAGTTCATTTGGGAATAGCTCCCCTGGTTACATGTCCCTCATCTGTACTGGGCAAAAAGCAACATCAACTGAACGTGGCTTCAATAAAACAAAGCTCAGAAGGTGCGCTGCACAGACCCTGGCTTGTTTTAAATGTTCAACAGAGGCTAACACTTATCATGACTGCTTTTAGTTACACAGAATGGAAACCCTTTACACAGAGTTTGTGGGCACTGGCCTTGCTGGCTGGAATTCTAGCTAGGAACGGATTCTGCCGCAATGAGAAATAATCCTCCGTGACTGGACAGAGCTTCAGAAATGGAATCAAACGTTCCAAGAGAATACCCCAAACCTCTCAGGGGTAAGAGCAAGAATTTCTGTGCCTCAGTCCCAGGCATTTTCTCCCTCGGGCAGAACCTCGCTGCTAGAGCAAATAAAGAAAAATAATGGTCTCCAAGCAGCGATCCGCTCCAGTCATTAGTACAAAGTTAGACAGAGACGGAGCTCAGATAAACCACATTTATTAAATTTCCCCCATGGTCAGAGTTCCTCTCTGGGCACACACGAAGCCACAGGAAACTCCCAGAATGCCAAGAGAAAGGGTCACTTGACCTCCCCAAAGCCTGCATGAAATACATATTTCATGGTAACCTAGGGGAGAGATTTTGCCCCAAGACTGTCTTAGTTCAAGTTTCACGGGGGAGGAGCAACCTACATAGGGGTGGGGCTGGTTTCTTCCCAGGGGGACATGTTTTTTTTTCACTGGTTTTTATTTTACCAGATCCTCAGGCTACTGAGGGTGCCTCTTGTGTACTTTTTTTTTTTTTTTAAATTAAGTTAACTTGCCCTGTTATAGGGAAGTCCTTCCTGGAGTCCAGTATCCCATTGGAGGTTTTGAGTTTCTTCTTCCTGCTTTGAGGATCTGACCTAAGCAGTTCTATTGCTGCTGTCCTGAGGAGTTTCCTGACTTCAAGGACCACAATCAATGGCTAGATATGGCAGCACTCCTGAACCATATTTGTGCTTACACACACACACACACACACACACACACACACACACCCCTCTGTGTGTACTCCTATACACGCAGGAGTAGGTTCCCTTGCTCAGGATCTGTCCATCTTGTTTTTTGGTTCAGAGTCTTTCTCTGGGACCTGAGCCAGCTGATAGGTGATTGGCTAACCAGCAAGCTTCAGGAATACACCTGTCTCCATTTCTGCAGTGCCGGGACAACTGAGACAAATGTATGCTACCACAACTGGCTTTTTCACATGGGTTCTGGGGATCAAATTCAGGTCTTCATGTTAGCATGCCTGGTGCTTTCCTGACTAAGCCATCTTCCCCTTCCTCCAGACATTATCTCTTTTACTTAGTCCTTCAAGGAGCCACTCAAAGCAGTGCATATGCTACCCTCCTCCCACAGCTGAGATCAACCTTTAGAGAAGTCAAAGCTTACGATCACACAGCCAGGGGCCCAAGATCAACTGACTGGCTGCTCTTTAAGACCCCGTCCTCGGTTCAGAAGCAGAAGCATCCGTTAGGTTAAATCAAGACAGGCAAGATGGGTAAGAATGTGTGTGTTTATTCCAGCACTCCAGAGACTAAAGCAAGAGAATCACTGAAAGTTCTGGTAGGCTGAGATTCATAGTGAGGTTGTCTCAGAAATTATAAACAAACAAACAAATCGTAAGGGAGGTAGTAAAGACAGGAGGAAGGGAAGGATGGTGGGGGAGGGAAGAAAGGGGAGAAGGAGGGAGGAAGGAAATACAATGGTTCTGGAAAGCAAGGGCAGGTGTCGTGGGGGCTAGCTGTACACCGTGATTTTTATAACTTCCTGCGTGTTATACCTTCATTTAAAGTGTTGTCCACTCAGTTATTGGTGTGTGTGTGTGTGTGTGGTGGGATACATTCATGTGCACATATATGTCTGTGGATTTGATACCCGTTTTGCTCTGAAACGTAGCTGCTGACAGTGACGCGCTCTTCCGAGATATGAGGATGAGGACAAGCTTACTTAGTTTTCTCTTTCTCGTTCCTCTTGTCTTTCTTTCCCCTTCTCCTTTCCTCCTCCTCTTCGTTCCCCTCCTCCCCTCTTCCTTTCTCTTTACTGAGCTTCCCCTCCCAAGTGCTACAGATTACAGGCATGCACCACCACAGCCAGTTTCCAGGGTGCACAGGATCAAACCCAGAGTGTCCTGCCTACTGGGCAAGTATTCTACTAACCGAATGACATCCACAGCCCAGCAAGGTCATTTTCCATTTTGAGTTTGTCCTAAGCTGGGCTTCTGGATCTGAAAGGAGTCAGAAAGGGGAAGATGGGATGGGGCTTTGCAGATGGGAAGCTTTCTTCAGCTCTGCAGTCTCTCTAACTTGCCTTTCAGGCTGGACACCTGGAGCCGTATAGACAAGAGACCCAGTGTCAGAGCCTTTGTCTCTGGCTCCATTCAAGTTACCATAGAACCCAGCAGCATCTATCCCAAAGCAACCCCAGCCAACCGGTCAATTCCTAGCTCATCTTCTCTGTGTTACAGCCAGCACCAGCCCTGAATGCACACTGGAGAGGGAAGTAAGGCTCTATGTACTAAACAACAGGCCAGCTGACTATTGAGTCCGAGGCCACTGGGTGCTTTATCTAATTGGAACCCTGCCCTCCTTTCCTGGCCAGATCCAGATGGAAAGTGTCACACTTCCTTGACTTAACGACTAGGCCATCACCTTTGCCTGACCATCTGAGGTTGCAGGTGGGAATACCACAGAATGCAAAATGTGTTTTCCATTAAGTTTAAATTAAAAATGGGAATCAAGATGGATACCTTTTCTGTGGTGTCCCTGTCATTTGATGTATTTCATCCTCTGGGGCTGTCACTGTCTGAAAGTGCGGGCTAGACCCAGATGGACATTCCACCCACTTTCTTTGAAAAAGAAGAGAAACAACAAAACCCTCTTTCTTCTGCTTCAGACCTTTCAGCCTAGGAGCTTTTGGGCTCCCAGACATCCCCAAACTCCCCCCAGTGGCCCTGTGGTTGAACTGTCAGTTGGAGACAGACAATCCTGCCTCATTGGTCTTGGCCTGAGAAGGGACTGATCTCACTTGCCACATTCTCAGCTGCCAACAGTGCCTCTGTCCAGTGGGCCTGTCTGGAGGACCCTGGCAGAGCTGCCAATCACACCCAGAGTTTGGAGAAGCAAGGAGGTCAGAGTGAGTGAGAGGATAGGTTTGGGTTGATTGGCTTCATTCCGAGAAGCTGCAGAAGAGATTTGGAAAGCATGCATCTGTTGGTACAATACAAATGGAAAGCTTTGTGGGGATATTGGTCTGGCCCTCGAGTTGGAGGCTGGAGATGAGATTAGCACTAGAGATGAGAAGAGAGACAAATGGGGTGTGGTCTGCCTGTGTCAGCATCTTAATTCAGTCATATCCAAGTATCCCGTAGAAGAGTTGGCAGGTCTTCTGCACCAGTGACCTCAGCTCAGACTGAAAGCTCCAGTGGTCCAAGTATCAGAAGTGAGGATAGGTGCCTTGTACATGCCAGATACCTTTGGACGGACTCCTGAAGCTGGCCAGCCTCAGTTGCTTTGATCATGAAACAGGGATCATGGCGTTTTGTCCATGGTGTCCACAGGGGTGTTCTGTCTATAGGAAGTGAATGACACCTGGGCTGGTGTCTGCCTGAGTCTTGTTCCCCCAGATATTTCAGCTGGACTCCAATAACTGCAGGTACTCTAGTCAGTCCCAGCCCCTCCATCTTCCTCCTGATGTTACACAGGTATTCCATCTGGAACAGCTGAAAGGCCCAGATATGAAGAGCCAGTACTTCTAGGTAGGGCTCATCAATCTGGCAGATGTAGAGGGGTTCAGGACATTGTTATTTCTTGCTTACCATTGACATTTCCTCTTTACCTTATGATTAAGCATTGAAAACTTAAAGTATAGCTTTCTCCCCAGACAAGAATAGTAAATTGTCTCTTGTGAAAGTAAATTCGATGCCAGAATGTAGTACCCTACAAGGAATCTTTAAAAAAAATCCAAAAAAACTCAGAAATAAGAGATTAGAGAAGTGTCATCAACTTTTACAGTGTGTGTGTGTGTGTGTGTGTGTGTGTGTGTAGGTATTTGTGTGCTTTAGTATATATATGGAAGTCAGAGGCATCTCATGGGAGTTGGTTCTGTCCTTCCATCATATGGATCCCAAGGACTGAACTATGATTGCCAAGCTTAGCAGGAAATATCTTCTTCCATTGAACCATCTTGCTGACCCAATTTTGACTTCCAACAATCCATGCTTTGGCTATAGTCTCCAGTTTTCCTGTACTAACCTCTATTTACTCTACTCTGTACCCTACATCTGTGTTGAGAGTCTCAGCTTTCTTCCCTCTACCTCTTGCCAAAAGGGGAAACACTTGGCCCTGACTGCTCCCCAATAAAAGCCCAACACAATGATGCTGAGAATCCATACTTGTTCCTCTGGCCCCAACCTTGCAGCCAAGCCCTGGCCTCTCTTTTAAGCATAAAACAGCCCGTGCAATTCAGTCTGAACAAAAACATAGAGGACTTGAAGGCATGTCAGTCAGCAGGAAAAAATTCTCAGCCACCTGACAATGTCTGACAAGTGGCCTCCTATAGGGTCTGTACACCCAAGTAGTACTCAATAACCAGTGTCCTAGAGGCTGGAATCCCAAAGAGAAACCACAATTTTAAAAAACAAGTCAGAAAACTTTTCATGAAGACCATTAAATACAGGTGCCTCAGAAGGTTATTACAATCTCTGTTACATTTCAAGAAAATTTATATTTAACACAACCATTGTAATTTTTGTTTTGGCCTACAGACATAGTCTTTCACTCAACTTTGTATCATAAGCACATCTTATGTGTAAGGGTAGCTCTGATGCTGATGTTCTGTTTCTTAACTAGTTCTTGGTCTGTCAGTAAAGAAAGCCATGGGCCAATTGCTGGGTGGAACGTACAGGTGGGACTTCTGGGTCCCTGCAGGAAAAGGAAGATGCAAAGGAGAGGGGGAGTTTTGCCATGCTTTGGAGGGAGAAGAATCCAGCAGCCATGTGAGATCTCGGGAAGAGCCGGAGCCTGTGGCCATTACTACAGGCTGGTGGTCAGGGATGTTTGGCAGGGGCTAGATGGTACTAGCTACTTAAGTTTAGGGCAGGTGGGAGATTCAGAGCTAAGAGTATAGATAGGACATGTTTTCCAGGTGGGAGATAATGTCCACCAGCAATTGTGCCAAGAAGGCAAGTTGAAATTGAACAAGTGTGTGTGTGTGTGTGTGTGTGTGTGTGTGTGTGTGTGTCTCTGTGTGTGTGTGTGTGTTTTATGTGTGGATTCCAGGGAATCTGGGAGGGAGCTGGTAGCATGGTCACTTCCTGGAGCAAAGGCAGGTAGAGCATAAAGCTACATGCAACACGTAGGTTTTACCACAGTAACCATTTTGGTGGCAGGAAAGCTCTCCTTGTATAGAACTCCAACTGTTATCACCTCCCTCTAGATGTAGAAATGTGTCCTGCCCTTTCAAAGGCTTTCCCAACATACACTTGTTCTACTTCTCCTCAACTCTGGAAATCCCTTCATAACAACCCCCCTTCTGGAAACTTCATGCGTTGTATGACATTTTTCATAGTGTTTACATGTGTTCTTGGGAGAGAATCCATGGTTTTTCTCAGTATCCTCCAAACACCAAACTCTGCTCCCTGCTCCCTCTACAGCTACTCACACTTTCACCATGCCCTGTTATCTGCCCTCGTCCATCAGCAGGCAGGCCTAGCAAGGCTTAATGGGAAACACTGACTGATAAATAGTATTCCTAGACCTTTTGAGCAGCAGATATATATGCCTCATGTTGGTGTTTGTGGTTCAGATTCTTTGGTGACAGAAGGAAGAAATGGAGACTTGGGTTGTTTACGGGTTGGTCAGAAATCCAGGAATGGAGGTTACGTGGTCTGAATGGGCTTCCTTTTTATGAAGTTCAAACATTCTTGAACATGTCCCTCACCAAGCATTGACCATGGAAACCAAGACTATTGGATGCTTTATGTAGAGCTCACTGGGGCTTCTGATATTCTCCTTCCTTGGGGAATCACTCAACCTGCTGCATAGACAATGCTGGAGGAGCCTAGAAGTCAGGCTTGACTGCTGTGCTCCTGGCCTCTCCTTCCCACACTCACTCTCTGTTTCCACTGCCTCTTTTGCCATGGCAGAACTCAATTCAAAGAACCTTTTGTTCTTTCCTTCCACCAAGCATTTAAAGGCTCAGAAATACAGATCATTATTAAATGCTAAGCATCTGAAAGTCAGGGAAGACTAGGTAGAAAATGGCCCCTTCTTAGAGTGTTATTTCTTGGACTGACCTCATGGTGCAGCAACTCAGACATGAGGTCATTGCAGTGGAGCTAATGTATCCTCTCCCAGCATGACCAGCTGCCTTAGAGAGGTGGCAAGATAGCCAGCCCAGAGACACCCGTGGAAACTTCCAAATGCATTTTTAAATTTTTAAATTTCTAGCCAATATGAGCAGAGTGTTGCCCTGCTCTCTACAGAACTCCCTTACACCGAGACCATGTATTTTACTGATAGCAATTGAATGCTCAATGGAGATCCTGTAAAAGGTGAACTAGCCCAGAGCCTATGACCCCTCAAAAGGCAGCTCCACAGTGTTGTCCCAGGTCTCAGAATTCAAAGGGGTCTTAAAACCTTCAAATCTCAAACTTAACTCTTCCAATACTTCCGGCAAACTAGGCTGTTCACAGAGTGCATTGCATCCTGTTCTGTCCAGCCTCTCATTGATGTAGCTTGCTACAGGGATGCCCTCATGCAGAATGAGCCCACACCTGCCTTCCTGTGGCTTCAGATCATCTTTGCAGACCACTGAGCACACTTTCAGTGCTTGGGAGTAGTACCTGACTTGGATTTCTGATGGAGAGTTAAGGCTGAGTCACTAGCATGTCCGAAGGTATTCCCTTCTATTTCTATCAAAATTCATATGGAACTAGTGGGTGCCTGATACTAGAGAGCCTCCTATTGGGTAGTTCTTTCTTTACTAAGCTTTGCCTCCCTGGAGTTCTGTCTGAGAAAGCTTTCAGTGCCTCCTAACAAACCTGCTCCACTAGCTACTCTAGTTGTTTTGTGGCAGTGGGGAAAAGCAGCCCCATAGGTTAGGGTTGGGCATCAATGTGAATCCAGAAGGGGAGGAGTAGTATGTCAGCTCCCACAATCCTAGATCCCATATCTATGTTCAGAACGTCCTGTAAGAACTCACTCTAAATATTTCCTTAGGAAACCTCCAACCCAAGCTTCTATCTCTGTGCAATTTGGGGCAGTAGAAGCTTCTGGAAAAGAGATATTCCCGGAGTCTACCTACTCTGATGTCATCCTCCCCATGTCCCAGATCTGTGTACATTTTCCATTTTTGATTTGCTACCTTTGACATTCCTGGATTGGGTCTTGCCCTTTTGCAGGCTTTGTAGAAACCCATGTGACATTGACAAGGTTCCTGTCCTAAGGAAACTGTTCCTTGGCATAGGTCTTCTGTGACTGGTATTAAGGTATGGCTCTTGGGGACCTGGCAGGACCTGCCCCCAAATCCTAGGCATTGCGGAGGTGCATGGTACTTACTTTCCCTGAGGTAACTGAGGTGCGACAACAGCACTTCCGTGTTGTAGAGGGAGGTGGCTCGGAGGAAGTCCTCCTTGCTCATTTTACATAGTTCCTTGCCATCCATGTTCTGGAAGAAGGAAGTGTCAATTTCCATCAAGCCATATTCCTTTATGGCCCACTCCAGCCACTGTCGAACGTGCTCCTGTGTCCACAGTGTGGGGTCTGCAGGGAGACATGAGAATGGTCAGCATGAGCGTCTGCCTCCAGCAGCCTAGGCTCCCCTTCGCCCTCCCTTCCCTATCTCTTGCTGCTTGCCTCTTCCATACCTTCTCTCCTCACAGCTCCATCTTTCCCTTTCCTCTTTCTTGTTTGCTCTCTCCACTTCCTTCCTTCTTCTTCTTCTTTTTCCTCTTCTTTTTCTTCTCTCTCCATTCACAGTATCTTTAACCTGTCTTTTCTCTCTCTCCATTCACAGTATCTTTAACCTGCCCCATCTTTTTTTCTTATGCCCCCCTCTCCTCTCCTTTCTCTTGTCTCTTTACCTTCTCTCTCTTCCCTTTCAAATGGTTCCCTTAGAACACTCTGTCTGGTTCCATTGCTTCTGGCACTACCTGAACCACTTAGGGCTGAGAAAGGTTCTTAGCTGCCTCAACACATACCCTGACAGGATGGTGTTAAAATTTTTGGAGGGCAATTGAAAGCTTGGCCTAAGAAATTGTGGCATCAGAATGAAAATATCCCACAGCCCCAGTGACCAACGTCTCTGGGAAGGGGACCCATTTGTATCTTAAGACTAGTCATGATTGCAAGAGGGCAAATTTATCCCTTGGATGATCCGGAAGGGAAATGTACACAAGCATGCTTTTCCTGTGATTTCATCTGG
Organism: Rhynchomys soricoides; assembly: GCA_019843965.1. Lineage (NCBI taxonomy): Eukaryota > Metazoa > Chordata > Mammalia > Rodentia > Muridae > Rhynchomys > Rhynchomys soricoides. Next base: position 2,852,329 of record JADRCH010000146.1, read on the forward strand.
GCAGCTGGAAAACCCAATGGTGTTAGTGTTTGACATAAACCCAATCTGGGTTTCCTCCTTTCAGGGGAACAGCTGTGTTAAGATTTCTACCAGACCACCCCTAAACATTTTTTTAGTATATTTAAATACTTAAAGATGAGAAATGGCACTAGAGACAGAAACCTCTTTAACTGTGAATGTGCGGAAACAGCACAGGACTGGAGCCTATGCCCTGGACTTGCCTTCCCCCAGCCCCCTCTTTCTCATCATTTCCTGAAGCATCTTCTCAACCTTCTCAGTCTGAGGTGGGGGATGTTATAAATGACAGACTCCCATAGGCATGCTAATACATTCAAGTAATCCCAGGGCTCAGGAAGCTGAAGCAGGAGGATTGTGCATTTGAGGCCAGCCTGTGCTACAGAGTGAATCTCTCTCTTTCTTTCTCTCTCTCTCTCTCTCTCTCTCTCTCTGTCTCTGTCTCTGTCTCTCTCTCAGCATGAACATGTAGGTGTTAGAGCAATATGTAAGCAATGGGTTGAGCTGGTAGTTCAATGAACCTTGTGTTGAAGGGTCTGGGGTGAGTTTGGAGAGTCCTGGGAGGCTTCCTGGAGAAGGGATGCTATTTTATTGCAGGGCAGCTGGTCGCTCCAGCATCTGCTTTTCTGCTTGGTTGTTTCATTTAGCATGCTTATTTAGCAGGAAAGCTTGTGCTCCTTTTAAACCAACTCACATTCTTCTCATTCTAGAGGCTGCAAAAGCTCTAGGCTAAGGGGAGTCAGTTCTAAATAGCCAGCAATGGCAGTGGGGAGGAAGCTAGGTGCTGTGATCTCTAGGGATTGTAAAAGAAACCCTTGAGAGATTGAGAGGGAACATAGAAAAAAAGCTTTTGCATGGCATACCAAGAATCCAAGATGTACCTACCCAGCGACAGCCCATCTGTGAGATCCTACCACAAGCCAGCTCTCTATCTGTCCCATTTTTCGGGTCTTGTTATAGCTGTTTTCCAGATGGATAGGGAATCATGGAAGTTTATCCTGGTGATTACTGTTAGGGTTCAACAGAAGCCTTCAAAGATGTCAGATAGTTGGAGAAGCAGGTGCCCTGAGACCCCCCTCAGCCTTGTCTTGTCAGGGTCCTGACTCAACTCATTTGGAACGGCAAAGCCTTGTTCCAGGACCCAGAAGTCCCCCAGCCCAGACCTCTTGCTCACATGCAGATTTGTGTCTGTCAGATAAACTCCTGGTTTTGTTTTCAACCCTCTACTTTTCAGAAACCATTAAGCAAGGGTTATGGATAAATGGGAATCTCAGAGTTCAAAAGTAGCTGCTCCGGAGGGACTTGGATTACGTAATATTTTATCTGTAACGTCTCCTAGTTCCTTACTTGTAGGGACTTACTTGAATCCAAGACAGTACATTCAATTTTATACCCTATATTTTATTTATTTTATTATTTCCGCTCTTTGCTTTGGGCTCTGTCACAATGTTAATTCTCTCTCTCTCTCTCCAGTAAAATTAATTATAAATCTTCCACTCTGGATCATGCTAAACTCTTCCAAATGTATTTCCTGGATGATTTAGCCCTTGTTCCTTCCCATCTCAATGTGGAAATAGTGATTAACTAGAGCCCTCATTTATACTTGTCTTAAAATCCCACCATAAATTCAATCGGTTGTTCCACTAATGTTTTATTGCCTTGATTTGTGGACTTGCCCAAGTGAGACTTTTCCTTGTGTCCAGGAGGCTGACCTGGAGGAAACCAGAGTATCTAAGGGTAATGCATACAAATCTAGCCAGTGGGAGAATAATGGAGCAGATCTGTGGCTCGTGAATTCATTATGCCAAATGCTTTGAAACAGCTTGATAAGAACTTATATTATTTTCATTTATTTATGGCTATTGTTAAGTCAGTTCTCTGAAGACCAATCATTTGCCAATCCCCTTGAGAACATTTTGACAGCATCTGAAGGGTAGAGAGCCAACCAGGCAGTCTGTCTGCCTCTTCCTTCTTCCCATATGCCCTGCCTTATGACGACCAAAGCAAGATGGTGACCATAGCCTGGTTCTTAGGTAATCTCCAATCCTCTAATGGTTTACCCCTCAAGAGTTCCTTCTTAGGCTAGAACATGCAATTTTGATAGCAAATGCCTAGCCTGGGGTGGCATTGTGGGGTGGTGGGAGACAGTTTCTCACCACGTTCATTTCAACAGAATTTTACGGCCTTAAAGTAGAGAAGACCCACCTGGGTGACTGTCACCAGCTGATCTTTTGAGGGTGATGACAAACCAATTAGATGATGTGACAGAAGAGCAAGCTATTGGTATTATACTTGGCTCCTGTGAAATCTGGCTGAATAAAGATCTTCTGGCCAGGAGTGGGTGGTACACACCTGTAGTTAGTTCCCATACTCAGGAGGCAGAGGCAGGAAGATTGCCGAAAGGTCCTGCCTGGCTTACACAGTGAATTCTAGGACAGCATATGCTACACAGTGAATTTCTGTCTCAAACAGTCTAAACAAGCAAACATACAAATAAAACAGGTGAAGCCCTCCTTGCAATCAGCCTTTTGTGCTTGAAGAAGATGCAGCCCAGGCAGTTTTTAGTCCTATGAGCTGCAGAACAATACTCATGAGCCCTTCCTCTTCTGCCTTTATTTCTGGCACCTTCTATACCTTCTCCCATGTGGAATTTAGCTCAGATCTGAGAAATGTGGCTGTCACACTAGGAGAGCAGATGCCACTTCCCATGGAAACAAACACCAAGGACAGAGGGTGGACCTGCCCATCACAAAGTCATCCTTCAGATCAACAAGACAAATTCCTTCAAACTCCCTCAGAGACAATCGCTCTAAGACACACTGCATTTACTCACTTACAAATGGAAGGATCCAGTCTCTCTGGCGAAGTTATTTTGGTTAAGATTAGCTTTAGCCCCTGCCCTGTAATTCACTTTGTTCAAACTCTGGACATTCTGCCTCTTACACCTGGCACCCACTTTAAAGTGGCAGTTTTCACATTCCCTCCATGCCCAGGCAGCTGAGCATACTGGGGCTGGCCCAGGCAGGATCCAGCCAATAGGCTAGAGGATTTAACAATAGTTCCCCTCGCCCCGTAACCAACAGCACCAATACTTAGGAAAAAAGAGGCTATTTCTACATAATGTCATAACTTGTGGCACACACGTGGAGGCGTTCCGTTGGTTAAATATAGCTATCTCTATTTTGAAACTGAAAGAGCTGGCTGTAATTTTGGGAAGGTGGAACCTAACAGAGACTAGGAAGTACATGACCAAGGAAAGGGTGGACATCAGGAGCTGCACTCCTTAGAAGGAATGGTGGGGTGAGGCAGCCTTGCCTCTGCCAATATTCATCCTCGGGGTACCAGGTTATTCATAGAAAATCTGCCTTGTGCTATATTTGACAGTGGGGCTTTTGGAATCTGCATGCCAGGGTTCAGGTGGCATTTGAAATCCTGCCTTGGATGGTAGCTATGGAGTTAGGGAAAATGTGCAACTTACCTTGGTTTGCACCCCCCACCCCGAAGACTAGGGTGCTGGGTTTTCATGACCTTCCAAGAGACAAGTCAACCTTACACTACAGCCCCTGAATAATGGAAATGTGAGCATTGTCCAGGTACCTGCAGGCACAATGACTCTCCGTTCGTTGGTGGTCATGTTGGGAGGAGGGGGGCCATTCTTCTCATCCATGTAGCTATTATAGTTCATGGGGTTGGCTTCACCTCCTCCCACCAGCTTGTTGCATTTACTGACACTGCAGTCCACTGGAGACTCCCTGGAGTGAGAGGAAACAGACATCAAAAGAAGTCATTATTATGGGGACATGTCACTCTAGCCTCAGGGGGATTGGCCAGTCACTTAGATACCCCTGGGATGATGATGACAATGATGGTGAACACTTAGTGCCATCTTTCATGCAGAGCCCAGCCTGATATTGTCATAAACACCCTGTGCCTCCTGGGTGTGCGTGTTTCAGTGGCCTGCAGTCTTCCCAGCCTGTCTGCAGTATCCAGTTTCAACCTGATTGCCAGTGACCAACACTTATCCACCATCACTAGTCCTTCCCATAGACAGGAATTTCCCACAGTCCTATAGCAATTGATGTCTATCTTGGTTACAGGACCGAGTACAGCATGAGATACTCTATGTGGCCTGTTGTCTTGTCTCTGCCATTTCTTGAGATGGTATCAAAACTTGCGGGCCCAGCTATTTTGATTGCACATGTACCATTTTAGTACATTTTATATGCTGTTTGCTTTATCTGAGTTTCCTGATAACCCTTCCAGATGTGTGGAGCAACGGGTATTACATCCCTTTTATGGTTACCAAAAGGGTAAGATGTACTGACTAGGGAATCACATAGCCAGTAAAGATGGATGCAGGACCCAGGTCCCCAGTGTTAAACTTCTCAATTAAAGATCACATATGGAGGAGCTGGAAGAGAGAAGGGTAGCACCTGAATACGTGGTGATCTGTTATCTCTCTTGTAGCATTTTATAGCTCTGAGTAGTAAGTTTACATAGGAAGCAATATGGACATACAAAAGGAAGAAAGCATATCACCCATCTTGGACTAAAACAACACAGCAAGTTAGCATCTGATATTCACAGCATCTGGTATTGGAAAGCTAGGCTGACACCCCCCCCCCTCCAATGGTCAGCTGATGTAGCCAAGGACACACAGTGAACGTCAGTGTATTATCACAGAGCTCTCAGCATGTCTGGGAAGTTGCCATCCCAACCTTCCAAGCTCTCACTCAGTCCTCCCAAGAAGCAGAACCATAGGAGACTCCTAAAGGTGCAGTGGACGCTGTGGTATGGTAGTGCCAGGCAGCAAGCATCATCCTGGCAGCCTGGGAAATGGTCAGTTCCCCTGAGAGTGCCAAGTCAGGCCTTCAGACCAAGGGGATGAGACAAGGTTTTGATTGCAGTCTGCCAGCTCTGCACACTAACCTCTCCCTACGTTCCCTGCCTGGCTGCTGCCCTCGGTCAGTTTGCTCTGTCATCCTGCAGTGGGCAGAAACAGATTGAGAGCCCTTAAGGAACAGGCCTTGCCTACTAGGGAGCCACCCATCCCCACAGCAAGGAGAGCAGTCACCAGCCCAGGAGGAGGGAGAAGAGTCAAGGGCTCCTGAGAGTTAGGCAGAGCGGGGAGGCCTGAGCACATTCAATAAAGAAAATTAAATGAATTTGTTTCTTAATCTGAAAGGAAAAAAATATTGCAGATCACTTATCATGGCTGGGAGATAAATGCTCCACTGAGATATTAGAAGTCAGACGGTAATTTTTTCCTGATGTCTTACTGAGGAGAACATGGGCTGAAAATGAAAATAAGATGTATAACTTACACATGTTAGAATTTAAGGTTTTACTATTTGCCTACTGTTTTTCCAGGCAAAGAACCAAGACCCAGCCGTCAGAGTCCCAGATTGTTGAAGGTTTAATGTCCCCATGGCAGTCGGGGGAGAGGTAGTAGCACATCGGGGCTTTTCACCAGCGCTCAGCCCTTTGGCTTCTGCTGTTGAAGGGTTTGGCTTGAGATGAAGCAGCCCCAGTCAGACCCTGGTGCCTGTGTCTAAGCCGAGCTGGCTGAAGCATACTGCTTCCCCCCAGGAAAACTGTGTGTGCGCATGCGTACACACTCACACGCACGGGCATGCGCTTGCGCGCGTGCACACACACACTCATACACACTCACACACACACTCACACACACTCACATACATACTCTCACACACTCAAATACACACTCACACACTCAAATACACACACTCACTCGAATACACACACTCACCACACACACTCACACAACACACTCAAACACACCCACTCACTCTCACACACTCACTCACACACTCACACACACACTCAAACACACACCCACTCACACACACTCACTCTCACACACACTCATACACACTCACACACTTATACACACTCATACACACTCACACACTCACACACACACTCACACACACTCACACACACGTTTCACCACACACAGCACACATCCATAATGAAAACATTCAGACTATAACTTCAGTACATATTGCACAAACACACACACTTCATATGCTCTACACACTTTACCACATACATCATATACATAATGATAGCATGTACATGTATATGTATGTACTCTGTCACATAAACACATGTTCACATATATGCATGTGTGTGTGCACACAAACATACACACGCTACTTCACACGGTACATGCACACACTTTTATATACATGTCCATGGTCTATTGTATGCCCACACACACAATACAAATATGAACACATGTGTTCCACACACATCCATAAAGTTATACATACAACACACACATACATACAGTCATATAAAACACACACACATACACATACATACACTGGACCACATACATACATATACTATATGCAGGCATGTATGCACACATCCATAGGCTATCACACACATACAGTTAGAGAAATACACACCCTCTGTCAAAGATATGCACCTATATGCTAGTGTGTGTACCTCCCCTCACATATGCACACATTGGTTGTCTTCCCCAGATTCTTGTCAGATGAGAAACCATCCAAATACCAGAGAAGCTTGGAGAATTAAGTTGGCCTGAAACCAAGATACTGGAATTTTCATTGGCTGGTGGGCGTGGGGAGGGTGGACAGTGCACACACTTTCCATGCAGGGTGCCCAGAGCCAGCCAGCCAGGATCCATGGTAGCAAATGAGGAGGTCCCTACTTCAAAGTCTCCCATTTATGAATACTGGAGAGAAGGGTTTTAAAATGTTCTTTTCCATAGGCGCCAGGGCTTGGAATTTCTGCATTTAAAATTGGCCTCTCTCCAGGTAGAGATTAGAACCTCAGAAGTGCACAAAACTAGTGGCTTTTCCTGGTTTAGAGCTGTGTACAGTGGCCAGGGGTGGCAAGGTTACTTCCACTCCCAGAAGTAAAAAATAAACACAAAAGAAAAGATAAGACCTAAAACCAAACCTGCCCGAGGGGGACCCGTGCCAACAAGGGTGCCCTAGGTGTGGCCAGGAAGCAGGTGTAGAGTAGCTGGGTCCCCAGGGCTCCACCATTGGCAGTGCCTGGCATTTGCTAGCCCACAGAAATCCTATCGTTCTCCAGCCTTCTTTCGGCTGTACCCTGGTGGTTGCTTACCTTCCTGGCTGCCCCTCCTGGCCTTCTTTGGAATAAAGCCCCTTTCTTGGTCCCAAACAGTTTCTATTAAGGTCTGCAAAGGAACGTTCTTAGAATGAAGGCCTGACACCCATCCAAGACCTTTACCCTTGCAGAGCTAGCTCTCCTATTCTAGTTCGGGGTGAGAAAGAATAAAGCCATACCTCACTGGCTTGCACACTTGCCTGCCAGGTTTGCCTCCATCCTTTGCCTCAGCCAGCCAGCACAGCCATGGGCTTGGTGACCAAGTCTGTCCAGGTGAAGCCTAGCTTAAAGGCTGCTCTTTAATGAGGCAGCTGGTGCCTGTGAAGAGGGCTTGAGGAGAACAAGAGGGAGGGGAGGCGGGAACCCTGGCTGGGGGAAGAGGTTTGGCCATTCATTTTGCCCATACGGCTGCTGCTAATTTGTATTGAGACCTTCAGTTACAGTGAGGAAGGGGTTGGGGCCCACAGACAGCTGACTGGACTGGGGCAGGTGACAGGAGAGCTTGAGGCTGCCACAATAGAGCAGGAGGAAGTGATGGCTTGAGAGTGTAACTCAGTGCATCTCCATCTCAGACCCCGGAAGGCTATAGGCAGCAGGCTGCAGCAGAACAACATAACCATCCTAGACATGAGCATCTATTTCTGTGTGTTTATTTAAAAAGACTGCCAGGGGTCCATGGAAGTGCCTTCAGACTCCCAAGCGATATAAAGCAAGGTGTGAAACCCTAAGAGGGGTGAACAGGATCTCAGACTTCTCCCAAAGATACCTTCCCATTTCGCTCACAATGCCTGAAGAGATCACAGGTCTGCTGATAGTCAAGGACCACCCAATGCCCACAAGGCCTGCAAGGGCTCCCTGAGCATCACGGTTACAGAGTCTATCTGTGTGTCTTTCATGTAGCATGAACATTGCACACCTGAGGAATCTGGGTTGCCTTTAGGATTTCTGTGAGATCCAGAGATCACTTCTGTGTAGAAGTGATGCATTGCTTTTGATATGGATGTGTAATTTCAAGAAAAGAAACAAAACAAAACAAAATAAAACCCACACACAGACCGCCTCACCACCTTGGTTTTCAACACAGATGGTATGTGTCTTACTCCCCACTCGAGGTTTAGAATTTAGAAATTTAGGAAGGTGCCAGGGAGTGAAGGAGGCTCATCTTCCTGAGAGTGGACCAGGGTTCTCTGGGTGTTCAAAGTCTTCCGATAACACTGGCCAGTCTAGCATGTCTCAGGGAAATGATGCTGAGTCCAGATCCTGAACGCCAGGTATTAAAACCAGTTCTTCTGTTCTCTCCCTCATGAACTGATAGTGTTTCATTCATGTACTGTTTTCTCTAATTCCCATGGTCGAGACAGGATGCAGCTGACAGTCATTTGCAAACCATAGCTTGGATCAAGTTTCTGAAGTTTATATCCAACACAGAACTTATGGGCCGTGCTGTTGGGAAGGCAACCCAGAGAACCAGATTCAACCGCAACAGGAGGGGAAGGGAGACAGAGTAAACCTTCTACAACTCAGGCAAGCCAGAAGATTGCTCTTGTCTCGGATCTCAGCCCCTCTGAATGACCCTTTGACCCTGATCCAGAGGGCTTGCTGCTAGGATAAAAGGGGAGTGTGTACTGCAGCTTCAGAGACAGGTGCTGTTCCTCCTTCCTGCCAAAGACACAGACATCTATGGAGCTTCCAATAAGCCTGAAGAAGTAACCCAGAAACCTGTGCTTCCCAAAGGACATTATAAGGGTGCCCTATGAATCACAGGACAGTCTAAAATGTTCTGCTACACCATGTTCCAACCCAAGTAGATGGTGAGTCACATATTTGAGACACATGGGTCATTTCCATCTTAGTGATAGGTGTATTTTTAAAATTAAAAAAGTGAGAAGCAGGAGAGATTGCCCAGCAGTTAACAGCTTGTTGTGCTTGCAGAGGACCAGATGGTGGCTCTCAACCATCCATAACTTCAATTCCAGGGGATCTATCTGATGCCCTTTTCTGATCTCTACAGGCACTAGGCACGCATGTGGCACATATACACATTTGCAAACAAAACCCCAGTGCACAATAAATAAATAGGTAGATGAATCTAAGAAGGTGAAATAAATTTGAATAAATTCATTAATATAACATACCAATATATTATATTATTAAATATTATATCAAATATATTTTGATAAGAAATATATATTAAGTATTATATATGATAATATAATAATGCTTTAATATATTAATACAGCCACAAGATTGTTTCAGCAGAATCAACAGTCACCAAGATGGTTTACATTAAGACTTTTAAATCCAGTGTGTATATTACATTATAGCACATCTTGCTCATAGACTAGCCACATAGTGCTCAGCAATGCAGGGCAGTGACCACTGCATCAGAGCACTGGGTGGCACAGGCCTGTCCCAAAAGCCAAGAACTCCCAAGTTGGCTGCCCTGCTCTGTTTTCTTGTTTGAACATTTGGAACATTTACACATCTTCCTCTAAAATTTAAAACTTATTTTGTGTGTCTGTGCTTGAGCACACATACATGTGTGGGTACATACGTGCCATGGCATGGGTACTGAAATCAGATGACAACTGGAAGTTGGTTCTCTCATTCTACCATGTAGGCTCTGGGGGTAGAACTCAGGTCGTCAGGCATGGTGGCAGGCACCTTCTCCTGCCAAACCATCTCATTGGCCCTCCTCTACATTTTGTATTATGATAACTGGACTTTCTGAAAACTGTAAAATCATAGGCAAGTCTTGCTATCCACTAGAAATAGAAGACATGACCCTATTGATGAAGATGCCACACATTTTGGTCACAAGACACAGAGAGATAGAGTCAGGAATTCTCTCCCTGCTGGCTGGCATTCGTGGTTCCAGAAGGTTCTATGCAGTCTCCTGGGGCAGAAAGTGTATCAGTGGTCTCTCTCTGCTGTAGGTCATGCTTGCTGCATTATACTAACTTGCCAGGTATTATATATCCACTGGTGCAATGATAACATGAGTACATGGTGGGTAACCAGCCAGTCTGTGATTGGAAGCCTACTGCATGAGATGAGATAAACATCTGGTCTTATAACCTGGTCAAAAGCCTGTGGCTGGTGGGATCTTGGACCCAATGAGAACATAAGGCTTCTGTTTCCCTAAATGGACACACTGTGAAATCTCCAAAATATTTATATTTCTATCCATAGACTAGTATCACTTTCAGTCTAGAACAGAAAAGCTTCCTACAGAGAGTGACAGATACCTCATCAAATGCTGAGGCTAAGTGACTGCTAAGCTCCAAGCCCTAACTGGGAAATCTATATAACATGCACCCCAAGCCTATAGAACCCTGCAGAGGAGGAGATGAAGTAATGTAAGAGCTAGGAGTGGGGAGATGTGTCATGGGGAGATGTGTCATAAAACGCTGACACACAGATACAATATGGCTATCCCAACCACAGAGACATAAAGCAATGGATATTAGTGGAAGACTGGACCCTTCAACATTCCTTCACTGATAGAGGACGTACTCATGAGACACTGCCCCATCTGGAGGAGAGATTAACTGTTAGTTGCTGCAGAAGAGAGTGTTGTTTCCTTCCTGGAGGGTGAGTTGGTAAAAGAAAGGGCTCAGAGTGAAAGCAACAGAGCGTAAGGGATGAGTAGAATCATAGAACACTGTATGTATGTATGAAACTATAAGGACTTTAAAAACATGCAACTAACCAAGTCCTGCTAATTGTGTTAGTCAGAAAATAAGATAGGTGTGCTGTTCAGGATGAGTAATTTAAACAGACTGGTATCTATGTATTCATTGCATTTCTTGTCTCCTCTCTCTCTCTCTCTCTCTCTCTCTCTCTCTCTCTCTCTCTCATATGTATTAATATATGCATGCATTTCTATGCTGGTGTACATGCCTCTGGAAACCAAAGGACAACTTTGGGTGTCGTTCCTTATAAGTCATTTACCTTTTTGTGACATAGGGTCTGCAGCTTGCCTAGCAGGCCAGGCTGTCTGTCCAATGAGTTTAGGAGATCCAGGTATGTATGCCTCCTTAGAAGCTGGGATTACCATGCCACCATGCCTGGTGTTTTTACATATTATTAGTTTCACATAGTTAAGTTATAATAAGTTAAGGCTGGGCATGGTTTCATCCAGAATAAAGGCATCTTTCTGAAAGTCCTTAATCCTGGCTCTTTATTGTGTGTGCTTTGAGGGTATCGATCAGGTACAGGCCATGGCTATGCCTATCTGGGTGGATCTAGACTCCACTAGATCTTTGCTTCAGCACAGCAGGTAAGACTGTACACCCAAAGCCAGGTAAATATTCAGCCAGCTTATGGGGATCCTTACACAAGCTTCTTCCAGCTAGTGTCTCTGTGACCAACAATAGGCATGACCTGGAAATGGGTCCAGAGCCTTTTTCTTGAAGGATTTTCTTAGCTTTGAAACAGCATCCTGGAGGTTCCAGGATTACCCAGGTGGCAGGGAGGGGTCAGTGAGCTCAGTGATACAGGCATGCTAGAAGGAACCCATGCTTCGAAAGCATAGAGTGAACTCAGCAGAGCTCAGGCTGTCCTGCTTGAGCATTTTGACAGTGGGGACTTGTCCACATGCACATCTGTTTCTCCAATTCTCTATCTGAAATATTGTTTGGGCACTAACATGAGGCCACAGGTGGGAAATTCCATATCTGATTCACGAGAGAGTCCACAGCCCAGATGCAAACACACCAAACTATCGTTTTACTGTTGGGCACTGAGCACACATACGTACAAAACACTGACTACTATACTTAGATATCTGTTACACTATGTGTAAACAAACATTCCAAAATCTGAAAGAACCTGAAACGCATATCAAATGTTTCAGGTAAGGGAGACTCAACTCATACTTACAGGGCATGACCTTGAAGAAGCAACTTGACGTTGAACCCCGTTTAGCTTTTTCCTTAACAAACACATGAGCCCTGCTCAGTGAGCAAAAGCCCTGCCCAGGTTCTAGTGAGAGAGGAGACAACTTGAATAACCCACCAGGGAAAGAGAATGATAGGGTACTGTTTAAAATTAGGGGAGTGTCAGGGACTTTGAAAACTTTGACTTTGTAGTATATAGGCAAAAACCCGAGAGAACCATATGAATAAAATGAAGAGGAATGTTCTAGAAAGAAGGAACTTGGGGAAGATAAGCCGAGGTAGTGTTGTGCAGGGTTTCCAGGAGCATCTAGAGTCTTGTGTGATGGCATAGAGGAAGGCAGGAGCCAGGGGGTATCTGGGATACGTGGTGGGACTTAGTTAAGACTTTAGATTCTGTCCTAAGATGCTAAAGGTTTTTTAGCAAGAATGTCACTGCTGGGAAAAGATGGATGATTTCACTGTTGCCTGTTGAGAGAATGGTTTTCAGGCAGGGAAGATGTCTCTGTAGAAGTTGGGAGAGACACTGTGGGCTTGGCAGGCAATGGTAGCTAGATACAAGGCGCAACAAGAATATAGACTCTCTAATACGAGGGTCTAGATTTTTCAATAGGGAGCAGGAGTGCCATGTGGGACTGGCAGTTTGGGAGTAATTTCTGTACTGGCCTCATCACCGGAGAGTGCTGGTAGAGTGAGATCATGGTGCAGAACCATGACACACAGGCAGAGAGGGAGGGGCAATAAGATGCCTAAGGAACTGGAAAGCCTGGGTTAGTGCCAGCTTGGCCTCTCTTGGTTTTCTTTCTATATGGTAACAGAGTGAGAATATTGGCCTCCTGGGAGATTAGTAAGGAGCGGTGATATAAGACTGGATAAAAGTGTTTCATAAACTATACTGAGACTGGACTTACCAGAATCATGGAATAAGCATCATTCTGCATGGAGGGGCTCAGGGCTCAGGTGTTCTGAGCTTTCCTAACCCTAGACCCTGGAAGGGTGGCCAAGGTTCCACTTCCTGATTTTAGTTAATGGGATGGAAGTGTGGCAGGGCTAAGGGTTCAGGAAGGCAGCTCTGAGACAGCAGCAAGGAGGAACTCCCTTGCAGCAGCCCCAGCAGCCCCCTCCCTCCTTCCTCTTGTCTCTCTCTGGACTGGTTTCCTCCATGACTCACTTTCACAGTTAAGCCTCCTGGAGAGGATGCCTAAGTCTCAATTCCAGCCCTCAATCCTATGAGCGTTGGCTTCTTAAACCCAGTAGACATTTTAATCTAGAGATTGTACCACTTGCTCACAAAGGACCCTAAAGGACATCCCTCCCCAAGGTATCCCCCCTTCCCACCTAACTGCATCCCCCTTTCAAAGGTCCAGATCCAGCAGCCTCCAGTTCCCACCTCTCACTGTTTATTAAGTCTTGTAGCTACCCCTTTGATATGCTCTTTATGCATCTCTCCTGAATTTCTGTCATCATTACTGTCACACTAGCCCGGAACTTCAATTTCTTTTCTGGGCTATTTCAGTAACTTCTTATCTTTCTGCCACTCTTGTCTCTAATACCTGCAGGACAATGATTGTCACCTCATCAGCTTTAACTCATGGGTCTGATGATTCTTGGTGTCCTGAAAGTACTGAGGGTCAGCCTCTGCTAGTGGAATAAGCTGGAGTCCTAGCCTATCAACCAAGGGCTTGCCTTGAATTTACTTACTTGCTTTTACTTTCATGCCCCTTTGCTTCAGGCTGAGTGGACTACCTGGGAATCCACTGGGAATTATCATATAATGAACTAGGCTAAAGTTTCCCCTTTTGTGTCTGTGTATCGGTCACTAGCATTGTTGGAGCCACAGACAGTGTCCTGGATCCTTTCTTTACAACAACATACTCAATAAACATGTTAAGAAGTAGGTGTTCTGGCTCTGACTTAGACAACAGAAAGCTGGTACTCACATGGGTTTAGATGATTTAGCCAAAATATAGAGGTAGTCCCTGAAGCTAGGGCTACCTGACGATCGGTTTGTTCATCTTGCTCTAGTGTGTTCTTTACCCCTGAATGTTCCTTCCCAGTTCCATCAGTGAAGTTGTACCTAATCTTTCCTAATGCCCCTCACACAAACTTCCTGTATGTGAGGCTGGCTTCCTGGCACACTGTCTGTCTTTCTCACTACTTTTTCACTTTTACTGGAAGAATTGTTGGGTCACTTTTGCTCTGGTTAGTGTCATCCAGAGACGTTACACATCCTCAATAGCCCAGGAAAAACATGTTATTGCTATGCTATTTTCCTTGAGGGACTGGACCTGGACCAAAACCTGACACCAAGCACAATGAGATTCTACAGTGAGGTCTTGGTGTCTGACCCCTACTTAGCTTCTGTGGGCTACATCTGGACCCTGGCAGCCAGGTGGGCTTTCTCCACGTCACTCATTTCTGTAGACCTTGATTGCCTCAACTGGGTAGGAACTGACACACACTCTCAGGTCAGTCCCAGAGTCCCATCTGCTACTTTACGCAGATCAGCTTGACAGGGTGGTCCATGGAGGAATTGTGCTCAGGCTTTCCAGACTCTTACGGATTGGTCAACTCTGGCAGGCTTACCTGGATCCATTCATGTGGTCATACTCCCGCTTGACGTTGACCCTCACTGGCTGGTTGATCCACTCCTGCTGCGGTGGCAGGGGGTTGATTTTGTGGGGCTGCCCGTAGTCAGGACTCCCCGAAGCAGTCATGTCTGCCTTGGGGAGATGGGCTGCTGCTCCGTATGCTGAATCAAAAAGGGACTGGTCGTCACTCACCACTGACAGAGCCTCCTGTAAGAAGGGAGAAGAGACAGGAAATGTAGTATCAATTGTTACCCAGGCCAGCGACACCCCTGCTCTAAGATATCACAGTGGCACAGGGAAGCCTTCTCATGAAGCTGCAATTGTTCAAGGTAATAGATTCACAGTGTCTGAAGAAGTTTACCCCTGTGTGGGGAGAAAGGAGTCTGAGCATTGGAATGGAAGAACTCTAGAAATAGGTGCACTTGTTGAGTATCCACAAAAGAAGTCCCCACAAAAGAGAATGGTGTCAGGGTGGCCAACCACAGTGGTGCAACAGATGGCACCAATGTTGGTTCTAGCTTCCAGACATAGACAGCAGCACATTTTACTAACTGTGTGGCATAGCCACGTTGCTAGGAGAGATGAAAATGAGAATTTATTCCATGTGAGGTCATGGAGAGCCACCAGAGAGCTTGTCTAGACCTGAGCTACGTAAGGGAATCAGGGAACCCAGAACTTCAGCTAGGTTGATTTCAGTGTCCCAGTCAGTAAGGATGAATAGTTATTATTATTTTTGCTGACTTACTAGGTGAATTAAATTAGCAATTCTGGTCCAATGTTTGGTAAGAATGAACAGTGGGGTGCTGAAGGTAAGAGTATATCCTGCAGAGCTTAGTGTTGGTGATTCAGCCAAATAATTCAGGAGGAAGCTCAGATATCTAGAAAAGGCAGTTAGTGTAAGGTCTCTGTAAGAGGCTATGGTTTTCCAATTCACACTGTCCCATCTCCTGACTCAGGTGACACTTCTAGAAATGTAGCCTTACTCTTTCCAGAGACTGTGTGCTGATAGAAGTGTGGAGATAAGTTCCTCCCACACTCCCAAATCACATTTAGCCACAGGGATCTGAGGCTGGAGTACAACACTCACCAGAGCCAAGTAGTGCACTAAAGAAAGCAAAAGAAATGGTATTTCAGAAGAAATGGTAGCCATCTATAATTACCTCATCATCTATGTATTCTAGTCTATGTGATCCGATTGTGAAAGGAAGATGGAAAAAAATCTATGGGAAATACCTATAGCAACACTAAGCACAGAGCAATACTCCAGAAAGACTAGCAATGATGACCACTTGTGTTCAAACAAGGGTTCTGTTGGGTTCTTGTTCTATGCTGGATTCTACTTCCTCTCAAATCTATACATCAAATCCCTAACCACTTGTAACTTAGATTATGATTCCACTTGGGAATAAGGTCTTTATGGATATGATTAATTTGAAATAAGAATGTGAAGGTGGACTCTAAACTCAACTGACTCATTATAACACAAGATTTGGACACACAAAGACCCTAAGGATGGCTTTGTGCCAAGGACTGACCATGTAAGGCACATAGGGAGAATGATTATCTGCAAGCCAGAGCAAGAAGCCTCAGAGGAAGCCAGCCTTGCTGGCACTCTGACCTTGGATTTCCAGTTTTCAGAACTGTGAGCATATAAATTTATGTTGTTTAAGCCACTCAGCCTGTGGTGTGTTGCTATGGCAACCCTGCCTTTACTTGAGAACAGAATGACAGATGATGAGACCCTTTTAAATCTTGAGGTTTGCCCACTCTCTCTACATAAGTAATATCTCTGCCTGGAATGCCTTCTCTAAAACAAATACCCTTGTTATGCCTGGATGTCCTTCATTCAGACCCAAAGGCTGCTGGGGCCCTTCTGGTTTCACCTGCTGTCCCTGGGTAATGTCAGGGGAAGTCTGTGGCTCTGGTCCATTTGTATTTTGGTTTTTAGATCCACTTTTCATTTCAGTTAAGGTTCTGCTCTGGCTTCGTGTCCCAAACAAACGTAAACTTTTACATGGCCTACTGTATAGCTCCAAGTTGAAAATGTGAAGTTATGGCCTTTCAGAGGGCTGAGCGTGAATCTTTGACATTACACAGGTGCCACTCAAGATTCATCAGTCTCCCTTTGACCAAAATAATGCAAAACAAGTCCCAGATCTGTTGTAGAAAGAGATGACATCTAAGCAGATTTCTACTGCAGAGAACAGATTATGCCTCTGGTTAGACATCAGTCAGTCTTGAGAGTTCCAGCAAAATCGTACAATGGCAGAGCTGAGGAAATCTGGGAGGCAGAGGTGGACATGGGTATGCTGAGGTGAAGGGAAGGTCCATGCCATCACTGCCATCCAAACAGAGAGGTCAAAAGTGGCAACAGGCAGGATTGCTGAGCCCAGGGAGGACACACAGATGGTGCGGCAGAATGTGCAGCAAAGAATTTGCACCAGGGTGCAAATGGGAGGGCTAAGGCTTGGAGGCTTGTCCAGGAAGTGAGCTGTGCAGAGAGAAGACAGCAACACGATGGGGCAGGGTGCAAGAGCAGAAAGGGGATGGGACCAGTTAGAACTCATTTTAAGATAAACACTTCATTTAAAACATAGAGCCAATCAAAGGTGACTTAGTCAAGTGGCATCGTCACAGATAGAGTGTCCTGATCCCTCCCCCAATGCCCCACACTTCGGACCCTTGACCCTACCAGGTACATGTGCACAGATAGGTCTCGCCTCACACTACACACTACTCTTACCTTCCCCCATTCTCCTGAGCCTGATCTCAGGCTAGATCCCATTCCCCCAAAGGCTGTAAATACAGCTTGCACCCAGCCATTCTTCCTCTAAGAAACTCACTGTATTTCTCCCATGGAAAACTAATGCTCAGTCACTTGGCTTTCAATTACCCAGCCTTGCCCTATCTCACCAACCATTCGCGACTTGCCAGCACAACCTCTGTATAGTTCTAACCTCTTTCACTGGGGTCCTTTTTAACTCAATGCAAACCTTGCTGAAAATGTCCTGAGTTTCTGGATCATTTAACACACACACACACACACACACACACACACACACACACACTCCATATATGCATCCTTCACGTGCACACACACAGACACACGGTTGGGGAGATTTATTGTATTTACAATCATTGCAAGCAAGGGGCTTTCTTCCCGTAACTGGTGTGGAAAGCAGACTCTGTAGTGAGACTGGAAAGAGAGGACAAAGGAAAAGGTTTGTTTCCTGTTTGGCTTTTGGACGGAATCTGAAAATCAACGTAGTTAGGATGAGTTGCCAACAGCAATACAGTAAAACATTTGGGGGGATGAGGTGCCAAACAAGCTGATTTAGGACCCATGTGAAAATTACAGTTGGGGAGGACGTTCTTGCCACACCTACAAGGAAATAGGACCCCTTTGTCATTCAAGCCTGAGACCATGTCCTGGGTGCCCTACCACTTCTACTGTGAGAGTGAGGAACCCTTGCTAACTGGCTTTGGGGATAACAGGCATCCAGGATGGAGACAGGAGAGTGGGAGAGTGCAGAGGAGGGGATGGGTGCTGGGCAATGGTCACAGACCTTTGTGTCACTGCTGGGGACTGACAGAAGTCACCATGGGTAATGAGATGCAGGGGCCAGTACCAAGGTGCAGCTGTGGCAGACAGGTGAGAGTCAGTGTGCCAGAGAGCATTTCCACTCTCTCTTGCAGCTGTGCTTTATAAGCAGATGCTGCTACTTAATGTTTAAACTCAAAACTATTACGTGTACTTCAAACTCTATAGGGGTAAGCATCATGCTGGTATCAAAGGACGTTCAGTAGCAAGATGTTGATAAGTACCTGTCTTTGACATGGCAGACCAAATATAAAAGGAACATCGATGGGGAGATTCACCTTCATCACTGTTCTTGGTCTCTAATGAGTTTGTGTCTCCCGTGAACTTGAGACAACGATGATTTCCCTTAGAAAACACAGGTTATTCTTGAAAAGACCTGTTGGATCCATGCTGCTTAAAACTAGGTTCCTTACCCCTGTGTGATGCTCAGCTATAAGATTTCTTAGCACCTCAACAGTGATAACTAGAAAGAAGCCCAGAACAGGTTCAGGAGTTGGTTCCTTAGAAGCAACTTTGCAGTCCATAGTCAGGATGCCCTGGTCCCTCATCCTCCCACCCTGCCAGCTGTTGACCTAGAAGGTGGCACATGGTCCCTGCCCCAAGTTATTAAATATTCTAGCACACTGGTACACTGTGATGCACCCCTTCCCTAGAGTTGTCTCAGAAGAACTGCTTGAGGTAGCAAGCTGAGCTCTGAGCCAAAGCAGTGGAGTCCTAGAGCGCATGGAAATACTTTTCACAATCCTCTGTTGGAGCTAGGAGATGTATACCAACCATGATTGATACATATGCTCTGATGAAGACTACCTTCCTTACCTAGTAGAGATAAGGTTAGGTTCCCATATCATTTCAAATAAACTGGGTCTTAACCTATAGAAATAAGTAGAGACTGTAAACAATTAGCAAAACATTTACTAACTGTGAAATTATGTTTACATGAAACATCTAATTCAGCCATCCAAGAAATATAATGAGAGATGTTTTCACCTCTTATATTTTTTTAGGTGAGAAAATGAATATTCATAGAAGTGAAGTAACTTGTTCGTGCACACAGAAAATGAAGATGATGTGGGGTTTCCATCCAGGCCTTCTGCTTGGGCACAGAACCTCTGCCACTCACTGGTTCCTTTCTGAGAATGTTTGTTTTCCCAGTTAGACAATTGACCCTTTGAAAGTGACTTTTGTGGGTTTTGTAACTTCAAGCACAATCTCTGGAGCCAGGGAGGCTCTAAGTGCCAACCCAAACTCCGTCTGTTGTTCCTTTAGCTCCCAGTGCAATGACTTTATACTGTAGGAGCCCCGTTTTCTCATCTGTAGCTTGGGATGTCAATAAGCCCTAACCTGGTGGGTTGTAAATAAAAATAAAATGACACAATCTAAGTAAACTGCCTAATTGTCTATTCCGTGTTCTTGGAACATAGTAAATAATTACATCTTTAGATTTAAAGCCAGTACCAAGAGATAGCCTGAGAATGTTTGAGGTGGAGATGATCAGGAAGGGGCAGACCAGATGGAGCCTGAGGAATGCTTCTCTCTTCCCTGTGCCTTTTCTCCAAAGGCTCAAGGAAGGAGGCCAATTGGCTTGGCTGCTCTCCTCCTCTTCCTCCTCTTCCTCCTCTTCCTCCTCTTCCTCCTCCTTCTCTTCCTCTTCCTCTTCCTCCTCCTCCTCTCCTGCCTCCTCCTCTTCTTCCTCCTTCTAATCCTTATCCTCCTCCTCTTCCTCCTCCTTCTCCTCTTTCTCCTCCTCCTCCTTCTCCTCTTTCTCCTCTTTCCCATCATCATCATCACCACCACCATCATTATCATATCCGGGACAGTCTTCCCTTTGCTGCCCTTAGACATCAGGACACAGGATATGACCTTGGTCTTACAGCCTGCAAATGGGCATTTTGAAAGTTCCAAGCCTCCAAAGCATGTGAGATAATTTTCCTAATAAGCCTATCGATAATCCAGTCATCAACTTTTCTCTCCTATTGGTCCTATTTCTCTGAGAATCCTAGTTCAGATGGGTAAAGAACCATGTTAAATTCCTCTCCTGAGAATGAGGAATAAGTCAGGCCTTAGAGACTCTGTTGCCTATTCCAGGAAAATCCCTACATATCCTCAATGTCTCTTCTATTTTACTTTAACCACAGTCCTTCAGTACTGGGTATGGTGTCCCCACATGGAGAAGCATGCTGTGACACAAAGCAGTTTCCTTTCTAGAATTCCTGTATCATAACAGCTCTCCTGCACAGCTGCAGCATCCTGTCTTCCCATAGTGACATCATACCAAAGTGCTAGTCATGAACCATCATTGCCCATGGGTTCATGAGCTTATTTACTTTCTGATTATTACATTTAAACCCTTAGGTGTCATGACATCATTCCATTCAAGTCTCACCTCCTTTGCCCAGAATAGCACCTGGTACCTAGTAGGTAATAAGTGAATGTCTCTGAATGAAGGAGTCAGAGGAAAGCTCAGCAGACCTTTTTGGGTAACAAGCAGCTAAATCTGAGTCTTATGTAACACTTTGACCATGCATGGCTATTTTTTGGGACTATCCACAATCCTTAAGCTACCCTTCAGATTCTTTGTAGAGAAACGGTGCATGAAGAAATCAAGTGGTTATTGAGGATGACTTGTAAGCCTCTTCTCACCCGATTGCTACTCTCTTGAGCAAAGGACATGGTCATCTTAAAGTCTACTATGTCATCTTAAACTCGACTATTTTATCTTTGCCCCCCCTTTTTCTGTGTGGATGTTGTTGCTCTGACAACAACTTCCCTTCTTGAATAGTTCTCTCTCTCTCTCTCTCTCTCTCTCTCTCTCTCTCTCTCTCTCTCTTTCTCTCTTCCTCCCTCCCTCCCTTCCCCTACCTCTCCTACCTCTCTCAATGCTGACCTTAGCAAACTCTTTGCCTAAGCTTTGTCTGAGGCAGGGAAGAAAAAGTACCACCCTATAAATCCCTGTCACAGATGCTTGCAGAATGCTCACTAAGTCTTACATGCTCAGGAGCCATTGGAAATAAAGGCTGACGTTCTTTTTAAAAAAAATGCTGACATAAAATAAAAGGTCATTTTTCAAAGGTTAAAGATCTGGCAGTTGATGATAATTGTTAGATTCTGAAACAAGAATATGCTGGTCTTCTAAACAGAGTTTGTTTTGTTCTTCTGCATTTCAAATCTTCAAATCTTCCCTTCAAGTGATGGGTGCTGTTCCCTGTAGGCCCCACCTTCTTCACCTCTCTAGCTTGAGTTCAGTCCTCTGAGTGGCAGAGACAAGGTTGTTTCAGTGGTTCCACAACCAAGGGAGAAGACATCCATGGCCAAAGTAATGGAAACGGTACTGGTAGTGTCAGCTTGCATATACTCTGTTTATACCACACAGACTCAGCAAATGCCAGAAGAAGCCATGCAGAGATCTGATTCACTAACAAAAATTCACTTATTTTGGAATTTGTTACATATGAATTTGTGTGTGTGTGTTTACACACACACACACACACACACACACACACATATACCCATTTATTCCCTTTAAATTTACAAATGTATCTTCTACCTTTCATTAACCTTAGTTAAGTTAGCAGTTGCTTTTCATGTCAGTTGAAGAATAACAGAGCATTGTCATGAATGAAGAGCCACCAAGTCTGTCCCTAAACAACTTAGCTAAACCAGACATGGAAAAGCCTGTAGAAAGACAAAGATAGATCTCCAGAGTGTCTGGAGATCTCTATGCTCTATTCAGGGATATTCCAAAGAAAGTTTTCTCACTCATCCTTCTATGAGCAGGGAGATTGAAACAAGATTCACCATTCCCTTGACAGAAGAGAAGTCTCGGATTTCTTTCCCATGCTCAGCTCTATTAAGTTGAGTTTTCATTTCTAACTGAGAAAAGGGCACAAGACATGGGGCAAAGAGGCAGTAGTTTCCCAAAGACCCATTCCTCCTTTTTATTTTTGTCTTGCCCTGGACCTTGAAAGGACAATTTTGGTTGCTGATGAATATTGCTGGAGGTGATGGGGAAAAGGAATTCAAGTTCCTTGTTGCTACCTGTGTTTAGTGGGTCCACAGAGCTGCTCCCAGACCACTGTCCTACAAAGCTAATCTCTGGCATATCCGATACTCAGGGTCACCACGGGCAACACAGGAGCTCTGGCATTTTATTGAATTCCTTGCATAACAACATGAACTTTCTTCTCTTGTCAACCTGAGGGCATGCAAAATGCTGACAACTCTCTCAGGAGCAGAGCTTACTGCTTTCTTTGCGTTGGGAATCTTTCTGCATAGGGAGGAACATCAGTCTAGAGTGGGAGTCTCTAGGGCACAATGAACTTCCAAGAGGGACCCCTATGTGCTCTAGGGCAAGCCTTCCACTTTCCTTTCCTCATTAGTTACTACTAGCCATGTGCCTGCTTATTATTTCTGTGCCCTAGAGGCCCAAGGGGAGGGAATGACAAGATAATTTAATGGAAAGTCGGATAAAGAAGAACATGGAAAGCACTTGTTAGTCACCAGTTACTAAACCTTAGTTGTATGTCCCCTAAACGGCTATCTCAATATGTACAGTCTTGTCTCTTCCACTAAATCCAGAGTCTATTTCTCTCCCCTTCTCTTAGCAACTTTTCTCATTTCTGTTACCAAAATATCTGACAGGAAGCAAATTAAAGAGGGAAAAGTTTATGTGCAGTTTAAGATGGTTCCATTCATCATGGTGGAGAAGATATGGTGGCAGTAAAAATGAGGTGCCTGGTCACATTGCCTTCATGGTCAGGATGTGAAGAAAGACAAATGCTAATGTCCAGGTTGCTTTCTTCAGTGGGATCCCCGCCCATGAGATGATGCCACTCCTTTAAAGTAGGAGCTTCCTTCATCAGTTGAACTTTTTCGGAGATATCTCCACAGACATACCCAGAGACATATCCCCGCGGAGACCATAAACCATCCAAATGACGATGCAGGTTAGCCATTACACCCTTGAAGCCAGATGGAATTTCATGGCTGCTTCAACAAATTCAGTGTCATAGAAGTTCTGCTTGACTCAGAGGCCGGATGATAGAAAATGCTAATGCCTCCACCCACTTCATATTAGTCCTTGAGAATCATCATCATGCTATGAGGAAGTCCAAGGGAGTTAATAAACCTGTGTGGAAAGGACCACATACCCACACCGAGAGGACCTGAGGCCATCAGCCACCACCAGCCACCAGCCAGAACTGACCCGACCTCCAGATTATAGCAACAAACCATTAAATAGAGTGGATGGAGATCCTGGAGTCGGTTCAAGCCTAGGCTACAGGTGTGAGCCACCACGCATGGCTATTTAACCTTTCTAGTGTGAGTCTGATAGTGATGGTGCACACCTTTAATGCCAACACTTGGGAACCAGAGGCCGGAGGATCTCTGTGGGTTTGGGACTCATTTGTGCATGCATTTTGTGTATGTGTGTGTGTGTGTATGTGTGTGTAGCCATAGAAATTGGAAATGTTCTATAGCTAATTGGTGGCTAGAGTATCCATACTCAAAGGATACAGATGGGGAATGAATATCCTTTTACTGTGGTTTTTGAGTGAGCACCAGGATGGACCAGATGGAGAAACTGAGGCACAGAGAATCATTCTAGGTTCATACAGTGAAATAGAACCAATGTTGGGACAAACTCCCCTGACGACTGTATTGTTGAGTTACTCTCTCACAAAGGACGACATAATGGACACGAGGTAGACAACAGCAGTGGTGGTAGCTCAGAAGCACAGTCCTCACCAAGGTTAGTGAAACCCTATGTTCATCTCTAGTGCCATAAAGCCAAGCACAAAACAGACAAGAACCACTTTTTGTTTGTTTGGTTGGTTTGGTTTTTCAAGAGAGGGTCTCTCTGTGTAGCCCTGGCTGTCCTGGAACTTGTAGATCAGTCTGGCCTTAAACTCACAGAGATCCTTCTGCCTCTGATTCCCAAGTGTTGGGATTAAAGGTGTGCACCACCATCCCCTGGCTCATGCTTTTAAACTCAAATGATTAAATAGCCATGTGTGGTGGTTCACACCTGTAGCCTAAGACTTGGGGTGCTAGGGTTAGAAGGACCCAGAGTTTGAGGACCCAGCCTAGGTTACTTAGTAAGATCTGTCTCAAAAAATAAAACAACAATAACTATTATTTGTTGTTCTCAAGGAAAGTTTGTAACCATAGCCCTTTAAAATGTAAGTTGGGTCCTCATGCTACCGAAACGGAAACTAAGCCATAAGGAGACACAAGACTTGTCTGGAGTTCTTCAGCTCCAGAATGTCTACTCCAGTTGCCTGACTGCAGGAATCATACTCTTTGTAGCCATTTTCAGTTTGTTTTCTCTAATCCCAGGCTGCACACACACATCAGAGCCTTGGGAAGCCTGGCTTGCCCTAGTCATCCTCTTGTTCACCAAATCCCCTTTTGAGACCCCTCTCTCTGCTATGCTTTGAATGGGTCCCCTGAAGTTCTGCTTTCAGGAATGGATTCACAGTCACTCTTGTAGAAGTGGATTAGTCACTGGGGCACCCAGTTCAGGCCCTCTTCTTTCCAAGTGCTTCTCTCTCTGGCTCACCCTCTCTTTTCTACTTTACAAAGCTGGTTCTTTCTTCTGTTTCTCTCTTCTGCCACCTAGGATGTGACATCAGTGTAAGGCACCCTCTCCAGATTATGCCCTTTGGCATTACATCTTCCAGTCTGCAGAACCTATGAAGCCAGTCTTTTTATTAGCACAGCCAGCCTGTGGCATTGTGCTAGAGCAGTAAGAAACATCCAAAGACACCATCCCTGTCTCAGATTGCCTCTTACTGGGGAGGGGCCTTCTGCAGTGGATGGTCCAGAGAAGGGCGTTCCCCCGAGGTTGCAGTGACGGTGGGATTCCTCGAAGATGAAAGGATTTTGCTGGGATTAATAAATTAGGAGGATGAGCCAGAGTGGGTTCAGAGGGCAGGGTCTCCGAGACCTCGCAAGGCATGCTACACACCAGAATCCAGAGCCCAGGCTTCTTCTAACTGTGTCTCCCATCAGCTGCTTCTCCATTCCTCTCGGGGGTTTGTGTGTGCCCTTGCCTGTTGACTTTGAGTCCTCGCCATCACTTTTTGACTGTAACCACATTTAAAGGGCATTGCTAAAGATCAAAGTTAGACTCTCCTCCCACAGAGCATGATCATACTGCTGAAAAGAGAAAAAGCACTGAACGTGGAGACTGAAGGATGGGGGATGTGAGACCTGTCTGCGTCCCCAAGAAGAGTTTTGCTTTCTGTTTCTCTCTCTCTCTCTCTCTCTCTCCCTCTCTCTCTCTTTCCCTCCCTCCTGCATATATATGTGGAGGTTGATGCTAGGTATCTTTCTTGATCACTCTCAATTTTTTTTAATTGAAAAAAAGAAAATAAAAACCTCATGCAATATGTTTTGTTCATACTATTTAGTTGCCCTTCCCCCACTTTGTGACTTGGCACTCACCAGTTTGGTAAGACTGGCTGACTGGTGAGTTCCAGGAATCCTCCTGTCTCTGTCTCTAGAGTTAGGGCTACAGACACAGGCCTCCCCATCTGGTTTTTATGTGGGCATTGGGGAACTGAACCTGGATCCTCATGCCTGCACAGCAATTCAGGTATTGACTAAGCGATCTCCTCAGTCCCGGCTTTCTATTTCATCTCAACGAATCTGACCATTCGGCAATCTGCTTTCTCGAGAAGGCAGTGGAGACGCTGACATTGACAAAGCTCTGTTGCACTTAAATCAGTGGTTTTCAGCCTTCCTAATGCTGTGACCCTTTAATATTGTGCCTCATTTTGTGGTGACCCTTCCAACCATAAAATTACTTTTTTTTGTTGTTACTTCATTACTGTAATTTTGCTATTGTTCTGAGTTATAATGTAAATATCCGTGTTTTCCAATGATCTTAGATGACCTCAAAAGGAGTCAAGACCCATAGGTTGAGAACCACTGGCTTATGCTCTCCCCATCTGACCATCAGGGGACAATCTCTCCAGATAACAAAAGTGGAGGTGACCTAAGGTGGACCTCCATGATGCTGTGGGACTGGGCGAGATGAAGGTAGGTTGTTGACTGACTGTGGGTAAGAACTTTGAACCGTTCTTCGCCTGTTCTGCCAGGCCTGACACCCGGCAGGATTTGAAACCCTGAGTGCTACAGGAGGTGATACTAAAAGAGAATTCTCAGTTAAGAGAGCAGAATCAGGTACCACAGGCAAGTCTGGCTCAGGGGAGCTGTACCTGGGAGGCTGCTGACACACAGCAGAAGAAATGGCTTCTGTCTGTCTTGCTGTAGGACTCTGTCCTGCCTGTTTTCTCTAGGTGGCAGTACCAGTCATATGAAATACTGGAGAACTAGTTGTTTGTCCCCCTCCAAAAGCCCAATCAAGACCTGAAGAGATAACTGAAGACAAGAGGAGAGAAGGCAGCCATGTAAACCTGCAAACCTGCTCCCTCCTCAGGGGCAGATGTTTGTCCATCAGGGGAGTGACATGCTTGCTGCCAGTTTGCTTAAGCATTGAAGAGAGGAGATCTGATAGGTAGTTGGAACCCTGGAGTATTGCTCTAACTCCTGGGGTTGTGAGAACTTTTTCCTTTTTTCATATACTGATTCTGATCCAGTCCAGAGAAAAGCACCATCAGCCTTCCAGATCCATTCCTCCCTCCATTGCTTGAACACTTCTCAGGCTCTAGGAGGTATTCAATCTGATATTCTGATGAATTAAAAACCCCAGAGCATTATGGGAAAAGCGGAAACTCCTCCCCCGCCCCCCCATCCACTGGCATTGTCTTTCCGAACTACAAGCATTTTCAGGAAGCTTTGACCTTTGCTCTCCATCCCAGCCTGGTCCTTTTTAAAAACAAGCCACATCCTTTGGCTATTTCTAAAGCGACCGAGAGCTCTTGTCAAACAATCACACGATGTCTTTTCCTTAGAAACTACAACCTGATCCCACAATTTTCTCATGTGATAGTTACTACAGCAATCAGACTCCTCAGACTCGCCGGAAGCCCTGGAGGAAACACGCACACAAGGGGGCCCTCTACTTCCATTCCTTCACTAACCCTTGTGGAGCCACCTAGAACAGTAATTTTCAACCTGTGGGTCATGACCCCCACAGCGGTCGCATATCAGATATTTACATTACGATTCATAACAGTAGAGAAATTGCAGCCACGAGGTAGCAGTGAATAATTTTATAGTTGAATGTTACCACGACATGAGGAACTATATTCAAGGGTCACAGTATTAGGAAGTTGAGAACCACTGCCATAGGAGGCAGAGTTAGCCTGGTGAAGCAAATCCTCCTGCTGATAGCAGCTGACACCAACCGCTGAGCCAATAGGCTAGCTGGTACTCTTCTGGGAGATTACCATTTTGATTGGATGGGCTGAGCAGGCATACTACCAGAGATTCCATGTTACTTCCTTTCCTCCTGAGTGTGTGGTAGAGAGATCTCTGAATCCACTTCCCAGGTTTTCCTGGCTCTTGCGTTTGTATGATTCATGGCTGGGAGGCAGGCTTGGTGACCTCATGCCCATCAAGTGGGGAGGCAGCTCAGCCATGAGTCCTGAGGGTGCAATATTTCTAGCTAGCACATCTGGATGAGCCATTCTATCCAAGGTGTTTAGTTTTGCTGTGGCCCCGGGGCATATGGTTACCATATTGTTCCGGCAACATGTGGCAAACGCTTTGCCTTTGCGGATGGGAGGAGCAGAAGGGGGCGGTGCCTGAGGAGGGCCATTTTCTGGACCTGCTCAGCAGCTTGAGGCTCTGCCTTCTGTGCTGTTCGTCCTGTTCCTTCTCATCAGCATCCTTTGTGCCTTCTCCTACCTGTCTCCCCTTCTGCTCCCACCCACCTCTCTTGCTTCTTCTGCATTCTGATGTCTGGCTTGACAGTTTATCTTTTCATATATCAGATCTCTTACCTCCTTTGCTGTCACTTGTCACCTTTAGGTGAATGTGTGACACGTCATTTGCTCTTCGGGTATTTGTAATTACCAAGTAGTGGTAATTACACAGCTTTCCTTCCTCAAGTTGGACCCAGCTTTTCCCTCATCCAGTTGCCTTCTCCGGTCCCTCTGTCTAGCGACGCCCCACCCAGTCACAAACTGGCTGTCTCCTCTTGGAAGCTTCCTTGCGCTTCGTGCCACCGTAGTCACCTCTCCTGTGGCCTGAGGTCTGCCACACACTAACCCTCCACCAACAGTTTGGTGCTTCATCCCTCAGCATCACTCAGCTTGTCTGTTTTAATCTCCAACGTTGGTTTTCATTGCAGTTTTACATACACTTCCATTGTGCCTCGCTGTCTAGATTTTGCTCGCACTTTTTTGTAGACAGTATTGCCACTACAGATTACCACTTACTGCTTTACTCCCTTATCCAAAATATACAAAATGAAAGAAGATGCCCCAAAGGCTGCCTTAAGTGACTGTGTATAAAGGGCTATCTCCATGCTGACTGCTAGAGAAGCACTCAGCTGTCATCTCAGATGTTGCCTACAGGGCCAGAATGACAGAATCTGAATTCTGCACCTAGAGGACACAAATTCTATGACCTTACACAAGTTCTTTAATCTCTCTGTGCCTCGGTTTCCCTCTTGGTAACATTTGTTTGGTATGTTACCCAGTAGTAATATCTAATAATAGCATCCTAACTCTTGTCTGCCACACTGTAGGTATTCCATAAACATAATCTTGCTGTGATTTATAAGCCCTGCTAGAGTTGAAAATCACGTCATCTGTATGGGTTCATTTCTTGACCTACAACATCAAAGGATCAACTTGGATGATTTTCGACCTCCCTCCCATGGTTTTGAACCTGAGGTCTGTTAGTGCAGAGATCCTACAATCCCGTTTGCCTGGAAAATTCTGCTTTATTCCTGCTAGTCCTGAAAGTGCCTAGTAGGACCACCTCCTTTGACTCTCAGAGTTATGTCGACCCAGATGATGCCTTATATAGCCATTTACTCTACTTGTGAGCATGGATATTTCTGTGAATGTTGGCTCTGTGGGCACATCAGCAGCCATCCTTGCTCTGTACTCCAGAGGGAAGGTAAGGGGAACTGAGGACAGCCTGGTGTATCCAGGAGAAGCCAAGTGTCTTCTCAACATGAGGCTCAGACATCATCTCCGGTACACAGCTGGCCTCTCAGCTGGCAGCCACCCTCAAAGCTGTCACCCACTGAGTTGGCCTTTATCCTTGTTTGACTCAAGTGCCAAACCTACTCAGTCTGGCTCCAGGACCTCCTGTCTCTCAGCATCCATCTATAGGAAAAGCAGATATTTTGTGAACAGGTCCTGCCATAGCTTGCCAATGCAAACACAGAAGTGGGAATTGTGTGGAGAGACCACTTTTTGTCAGCCTCAACAAAGCTGTTTGAGCAGCTAGTGCAGTTGAAACCCGCTGATGCTTCCTAGGGACTAAAGACTGCTCTCATTACTTTACAAAAAGCACTTAGTATTATACTCATAGAAGCTTCTAGAGATAGCAGCCTTGCCCAGCAAAAGCAGTAACTGGCTGTCTGTTTCAAGGACATGTGTCATGCCAGCAGTAAGGTTCAACCTTTCTCATTCCAAAGTTTTATGGGGAACAAGAAACTAATCTACAAGATGGGGATGAGGCTACCAAGTGTCTTAGTTTCTTAGCTACGGATTCTTAGCTCTTTTCCCCACTCTGAATTCCATTACTTAGGGTCTCAATGTCAAAGACTGTCATATTCTCATATTGCTAATGCTATTTGGCTTTCTGCATGCTTGAGATCTCCCATGCTCAGGATGTTCTTGCTGATTTTTCAGAGAAGGCCAGTCAATGATAGCAACTTCCTCAACCTTGTCTCTCTTGGAGATGTGAGAACAAACTTTCCATGGGAGAACACTATGGGTTCTCCTTGTTCCCTCTAATTCTGAGCCAAGAAAGGTTGTCTAAACTTCTGTTTCTTAATTCTAGTTTTGCTATAGACTCTATTTGTTGCCTTGCCCAGAATCTGTATCATGTTTTAGATGCTATCTTGGCTTCTCCAGCTATCCAAGTAAACACTACATTTCAGAGAACAGTCAAGTAGCTAACACCTGGCCTCTGAAGAAGGTGTCAAGGTGTGAGCTAAAGGGACTGCCAAGGAGGGGGAATTTCAGAGGACAAGAGGGCATTGAGCTGAGCAGGAATGTGAACACTTCACTGACCAAGGGACTTTCCTGGTCACAAATAGCTCACAAGGGCCTTGGCGAATATGACCTCTCACACTCTACACATGGAGGGGAGACTTGGATCTCTACAGCTTGACTATTTCTCCTCAACATTTATATACTGACAGTGTATGACCCTTGAGGTGAGTGTTTTGGGGAGCAAATAAGGTGAGATGAATTTAGGAGAACAAAGCACCCATGACTGTACCAGTGACTGAAAAAGGGGAGAGAGAGAGACAGAGAGAGATGCACCTTCACTCACTTGCTGTCCCCATGTCATGTCTGCCTCTATATTATGATGCAGCTAGTTAGCGCTCTCCAGATGTCAGTGAAAGGCTCGTAGATGTACCAACCCCCAGAAATAAAAAAAAAAAGCAATCAACAATTACAACAAACCTCAAACATTTCATAAATTACTTCATCTGTGGCATTTTGTTAAAGCAATAGAAAATGGACTGAGTCAGGGGCTGAGGCTTGCTATCATCAACGGCTCATCTCTAAGGCACTGTCTCTGTTAAATGAAGTCCTGTGGCTCTAGGCTGAAGTCATTTAGACAGTAAGACCCCATGGTGATATGGCAGTGGATTTTGATGAGCTGGTGACTCCAGACTTTAGTGTTCTGAGTAAACATAGTTTAAACTAGAGACTGTGGCTTGGCGCTGTAGGTAGTTTAGCACATGACTGGTGCTTCTTCAAGTAGACATGATTAGGAGAGCAGCAGCTTTGACTTGTGCAGCTCAGGGACTGGTAGGCCATGTCTGGTAGCACTTCCCTTTCTCCTGTTGGGTCAACAATGCTTGCTAGAAAACAGGATCTGTGCTGGTGCACATCCCCTGCCTCCTCTGTCTTCACCTGCCTTTCCTTCTGGTGACACCATCTGCCTCCCTCCTGGGATGTGGCCCAGATATTACCCTACCAGCTCAACTCTAACCAGTACCCTCAACCTGCAGGATGCTCCAGGCTCCCCAGGCCCTCTGGAAGGAAGACTATGGAAAAGTAACCTCCAAAACCCACCCAACCAACATTGACTTAACAGGGAAATGATCCATGTAAACATCTTCTCCTGGAACCCACAGGGATGACTGGACCAGAGTCCAGCGGTAATATGGGGAGAGGGGCTTCCCCCTTCCTCTACTGGCAGATTAACCCACATTCAATACTTTGAGTTTAAGTGAATATTTAAATATCTGCTTTGATGTGCATGGACAAAACTGTGTGGTTTAAGTGAGAGAAGAGCATACAAGGTGTGAGAGAAACCTGACCAGAATGTACTAAGACATGAGGTTGAATATATTTATGCTCGTTGATGACCCAATAGCATTCAAGAACTTCTTCAGTCTAATTTTTGAACTTCCATGGGACTTCCACAATCACCAAATAAATGTGAAGATCAAAGGAAGACCTGAATAGCTAGCTCAGGAGCATCTCTGAGTGCCACTGTTTGCTGTGGCAGGGGAGTTACTCCCAGTCCCTCTTGTGGTGCTCATAAGCTGTACAGAGCACCCTTGCAGTGTAGCCAGATAGCACGATCACTCTCTGTCTACTTTCTCACTCGTGTACATTCCTAAACCGAAGTTCGCCCACTCAGAATATTCTATTTTTCAGTAAATCCACACACATTCTGTGGAAAATACACAATTTTCAATTTTGAACTTTTCCAGGGCTAGGAGTAATTGGGGTGCCATCATCTCTCAAGATGCTAGCAGCAGCAAGGAGCCATAGCTGCCAGTCAGCCACATGATCAGTAGAGAACTCATGGACCCTCTGTAGGGAACTGTGTGCTGCTCAGTGGCAAGGCCTCATAGTTTACAGGCATTCCAAAGCACTGCAGACTTCCAATGGGTTCACAGGGATGCAATTCCATTTCAAATTAGAGAACATCTGTGTGCCACAATTTCAAAAGTCAGCTTTTCTTCCCACCCCCACTACAGATAGGTCCCAGGTTTCTTGAGAGGTTGGTCCCTGCGTGTATGGGATGCAGACACAAAGTCAGAGATGTAGACAAGGAGTCTTTGGCTCCTTTATGATACCAGGGCGAGACAGTCAAGACTCATGTTCCCTCACAGGTAGGGGTGAGAGGCCCAGCCAGAGGGGCTGGCTGTGGCTCAACCAAGGCCATCCGTTCCTTCAGCAAGAGGAAAATCCTGTCAAAACGGCTTAACGGTCTTCTAATATTCCCATGCAATTAAGGCCACATCTGTCTCCCAGGCCCCAGCACTCCTTTGCGAGCGAACAGACAGGAACCAAACAGTCTGTCTTGTCGATCTGGAAGGTAACAAAGAGCTCCATTCATAACTGGAGGCACTTTCTCCATTTTTTTTTTCAAAGTAAAATAGAGTTTTCACTTTGAGAGTAACCTGTGTGGCAAGAAAGCGAAGGATTCCCCCCCCCCCCCAATAAATCAAATTCAACAGCCTAATAAAATGCTGGCTCCCCTTCCCCCATCCTCTCCTTACCCCTCCCATCTCCTGTCCCACTCTGCCAGAAAACAGTGGACTAGACAGGGGTGGGTAAGCCAAGGAGAGAGGGGAAGTTGAGCGGGGAGCAGAAGAGAACTGCAGATTGAGGAGCAGAGCTTGTAAGGGCAGGCAGGAGTAGTGAGTGTGGCGCACGTGGAGGGTGGGTAGGCAGTCTGCCTCGCTCCTCCCCTGTTTACCTACTTTCTCAGCCTTTCTGCATTTGCTTCCTCCACCCATCCCCACACAAAGTCAAGCTCCCAGTCTTCCTTTTCCCTGGAAGGGAGCAAATGACTCTCTTTCGGAAGATGTGGAGCAAGGTTTGCACGGGCTACACCTGTAGCTGAAACCCAGCAGGGGCTGGTGCATCTCTCAGATGAGGCTATGAGCTCTCCCCTGCCTTTGAAGTCTCCAGAGAGTGAGTTTGCAGGAGATAAAGGCTGATAAGCACTGAGTTGGTGCTTATCTGCAGCAAACACGATCTTTTGAGGTTCTCTCTGCACTTGCAGGCAGGGGAGACTCTAATCAGAAAACCAAAGGGAAAATGTGAAACCAAGTCTTACATGGCTGCTGCCTCTTTCTTTTCTTTTGTTTCAGTTTACACCCTGGAAAACCCAGCACAGATCATGTCAGATGGGACTCTAAAGCACATTACTGTAAAGGCTTTGCTTTGTTTATTGTTGTTGTTCTGTTTTCTTAATTTTTATTTTCTATATCGACATCAGTGGATGAAATCTTTTCAATCCTGACTCTCTCTCTCTCTCTTTCTCTCCCTCTCTCTCTCTCTCTCTCTCTCTCTCTCTCTCTCTCTCTATATATATATATATATGGATGAAAGAGCCAAACATTGACAACAACTATATAGCCAACATTTTATTACTTCTGTCCAAAGTGCTTTTACAGTCTTGGAATTATCTGGCTCTCATGATAATTCTAATCCAAGCAGGACAGACGGTGCCTAACTCAGAGTCTGATTTAGGATGCATAGCCTCCTTAAGGACACACAACTTGAAGAGGCATGCCAGGAGTACAAACCAGGTCTTTGTAGCTATCAAGATGGGTTCTGTTTATTGTATCCCATGCAGGGGCTCAGCAATTAGATAATTAGCAGTGAGAATGGCCTTGAACTTCAGTGGGCCACCTGGAAGCACTTCAA
Source organism: Rhynchomys soricoides (assembly GCA_019843965.1). Classification (NCBI taxonomy): domain Eukaryota; kingdom Metazoa; phylum Chordata; class Mammalia; order Rodentia; family Muridae; genus Rhynchomys; species Rhynchomys soricoides. Next base: position 2,886,341 of record JADRCH010000146.1, read on the forward strand.
AAGCCTCAGCACCAGTAGATGGAATCAGATGGAGGATTTTCTGAGCTTTACATCCTTGAGTAATGAACTTTGGCTGCTCCATATTTTGATGCACTGGCTCCATGTTATTTCTTGGGGTAGAATAATGGCAAGAAGCAGATGCTGAAGATAAGTGTACACAGAAAGAGCACTGGGTGAGGGTCGGGAGCTCCGATTTCTGATCAACTATGGGCTCTTAAACAAGCATCATTCTCAGTATTTCATATTTTCTGCAATGAGAGCTATGTCATCAGAGCAGGAGGGTGGAGCAAAAGGAGACAACAGAGAGAGTGCCTGATCCCCTGTGAGCAAGTTTCAAAATGAATTCTCTGAAAATTATGCTACAGTAGCAGCAAGCTTCAGGTAAAGGGTGTCACAATGGAAGACTAAGATGAGAAGCACAATGCTAGACCGTGGCTATTCGCTCTCATACCTCCCAGCTTGTGTCCAATGTGCTGCTGTGAGAACCTGAACCAAGAAACCTCTGACAGTCACACACATATCCATAAAGATGATAGGTGACTTGCAGGCAAGTTTTGATTAAGCAGAACGGTCCTGATGACTGAGTCCTCAATTGTTTATAAAATAAGCTTCAGGACTTCAGCACATTGGAATATGAGTAGATTGCCAGCTCTACAAGCATGGTGGCAAAATGGCCTAAGGTTGTTCTGGAAGAAAGCTTCTGGAGGCAAGAAAGTGATTTACAGTTCAAGGAAGTTCTCTTAAGCTCCTCAGTAAGTCTTTGATAGAGCCAGCCTAGGAGTTATGATGAATCAACGAGGCTTTCCCTCCATCTCTCTGAATCTTTTACAGAAATATATTTATGTGTTAATAATTTTCTTAAACATTAATTTTATGGGTGAAGAGATAGCTCCGTCAGTAAAGCTTGGAAATCTGAGTTCAAACTCAACAGAAGCCATTAAGAGCTAAACAATGGGGGGTAGAGACAGATCAGTTCCCAGAGGTTAATGGCCAATCATTGTGTCCTACATTCAGTAAGGGACACTCTCTCAAAAAATAAAGTGGAGAGCAATCAAGTGAATAAGACGTTGGGCATTGAGCTCCAGCCTTCCCATGCATACATATGTGTGAAGTGTATATTCCATACACTACATGCATATGTGAACACAAAGCAAAAATCAAACAAACAAACAAAAAACATTAAAAGATAGTAAACAGAAATACTCACAGATATGTTCATGGTTTGGAAGGAAGGATTAGATTCTCACTGATGACTTAAGTCCCTTTCTTTCTTTCCGGTGGTGCTTGGAACCAAATCTAGAACTTCATGCATACTATACCATTGAGCTACGTCCTCATCCCTTTGTGTTTGCTTTAGCTTAGGTTTCTTTTTTTTCTTTGATCGTTTCTCTTTTCTTGAGACTGGTTCTCCCTATGTAGCCCAGGCTAACCCAACTCATATGTTCATCATCCTCCCAGTTAAGGCCCCCAAATGGCTGGGACTACAGGTTTGTGGTACCACATCTGGCTTACTGAATTTCTAAAATTTTGACAGAAGAGAAAAACATCATGGAGCTAAAAACTTTGTGCTCTGGTCTGGGGGAGGCCATCTATGGATAGAGAGAGAGGCCAAGCAAATCCTTTTGTAAAACCATAGTTTGTGCTTCATACTTTATCAGCAGCTAGTGGAGGTGACTGTGATAATGTTTTCAGTGGAGCCAAAGCATGTGGCCATTTTACAGACAAGAACATAGAATCAAGCTGGCACCCAGGCCTCCTCTCTCAACCTCTCAAGCTCCTCCAACTTTCAATATGGTCTCATGAAGACCAGGCTGGCCTCAGGCTCACAACACAGTCAGGAATGATCTTGAATCTTAGATCTTCCTGCTTTCTGCCTCTACCTCCTGAGTGTTAGGATTATAGGCATGAAACACCACAACTGGTTTTATTCAGTGCTGGGGATGGAACCCAAAGCTTTATTCAAGCGAGACAAGAAATCTACAGCATGAATGCATATCTAGGTCCTCTGTCTCTGTTCTCTATTAGCTGCCTTTCATCAGACTCTCACCCAGGCCACATACCATTATCTCTGAGTAGGTTTGTGAATTCAATCAACTGAGCCTGGAAAGGTGTTTCACAAGATCATGTCCACTTCAGAGTTAAAGCTAATTCGAAAATATGTCTCTTGAGTTTCAGAGGGTAACCAGACTCCTCTACTTACATAAACTCATACTCTTGGAGAATGTCTGGCCAGGGAGACCGCCTTGTCCTGGGCTTGGTAGGTATGCTTCCTTTGGGGCATGAACTGGGAAGTATAGAGGAATAGGGGGGGTTCTTCTTGTTTATGATCCCCCACCTGCGTACACAATGATACAAATAACGGTGCATTTTCAAAGCTCCTAAAAACTGTGCTATAAATATTCAACTCATGCAAATGTTCTTATAACAGAAAGTACGCACACAGGTGATACAGAAGCTAACTACTCTTCTCTGACACCTGAGAATCAGTTTCCTACGGATCCCATAAGCAACATCAATAAACAAACAAAACAAACACAAAAGCCATAATAACCATAAACAAAAAACAGAATCCTTGTCTTGCGAAGCCAATGAACAACAAGGCATCGTGTGCCCTAACTGTGTCTGTTTTGAGATATTTTAGCAACTGCAGACATTTCTATCTATACTTGGAATGCGTCTGGCATGTCTGCATTGGGCGTGAGTCCAAAGTCTTTCCAAGTTCCTATATTCTCAGCCAAAGTTGCTCAAGTGACAAACTGACTTGGAATATCAAGTCACTAGGTGAAACTTCAGGTATGACAGGCCTGCTATCAGCACACCTTTCGTTGATGACTTCTAGGCATTCCAAAGAGACAGTGCTCCAACTAGTTCTCAATAGTGTAGCTCACTAGTCCACATTTCCCTTCCAGGGGACAGTTTCCTAAGGTTCCAGAGTAAGGATTACTGCCTGCTTTAATGTGTAATGAGTTCTGATTGCTGTGCATATTTTTTAATGAGCGTGTACAACTTGTCAGAAAGGAAAACAAAGTACAATGTGCTTGACTGCATGGGGGCAGGGAGCTGGGGGACCCTGGGAGTGGCTGTGTGTTCAGCTCTAGTAGCTTGCATTTCCTGTTTACTGGGGTTAGGTGAAAAGTTTAAACAGGGAAGACTCAATGCTGCCCTGGAAGACTCAATGCTCAGTGATGATGTCCAGGGAACCTCTGCCTGAGTCTTGTCTCTGGATCTCACAGGGAGGGTTTCCCATAAGGAAACCACAGGACTCAGCATCCCTCAGTTTTCCTTTGCCCCATTCTCCCTTCAAAACTAGATGACACTGAGAATCTCGTGGAGTCATGTGAAAAACTCTTTTCTAAATGCCCACCCCTAGTCATTTGGCCGCCTAGAGCTCTGGTCACAAAGAGTATTAAAGTTACCTTGTGTGTTTCCCTTCTTGCCAAGATGCCCAGCAACTCAGTTACTTGTGATGTCTGTTTCTCTATCACTGAACTGAACCTTTAATGAATTCCAAACTACACAGTTGCAACATTCTGAGTTGAGGATCAGCTTCCTAAAGAGTTAAGCTGAATGCTAGCCTGGGAAGCACATTGCTTTCTCAGATGTCTCCCATCTTAAAAATGATGTGTTCACCTTGACTCTGTCAACCCAAAGGCTAGCCACCATTACCTGTGTGTCACTAAAGAGGAAGTTAGCTACCCAGGGAGGAAGCAGAATGAGTCTGGCCTGGGTGACTCCTGCTTGTGGTCTCTGCTTCTCTCTCTGTTTCATGGCAAGGACAGAAGATGCCTTCGCTAAATTTACTTCTTTCTACACTGCTTCAATAGCAAGAATAAGTGAAATTTGAGAGCCACTGAGATTAACCTGAGCAAGAGTCTCCCTGTGTATGTGTGTGTGTGTGTGTGTGTGTGTGTGTGTGTGTATTTTTTTTTTCTCTCGAATAAGAGATGAGGATAAGTTCATTCCTCATCCCTACTTTGCTGGTGAAGAAACTAAGGTTCTGACAGGCTAAGGGTCTCATTCACAAGGTCAAGTGGAATGGGGAAAACTCATCACTCTGGACTCTAGATATCAGACCCTTTCCAAGGCTGCCAATGTTTTCCAGTACATTCTTGGCCCATGAGCACAGTGGTCACGAATACATTAAGTCTTCCACATAGATGCTACTTTGCTTTCTCTTTTGATCTTGCCCCCTTGGTTAGGGTAGGCAGTTTTAAGGCAAGATCTTTATCTTCCAGCTCTTGGCTGTTTGAACTTGCAGCGGGCTCATTAGGTGTCCAGAGACTTTTGCTGATTGATAGCATGCACTGGACATGAGCCTGCTGGCTTTGACATTTTCAAATTGCACACTTCCTTCAGCGACAGCGTGCCAAAGCAATGGGCCTCACTGCCATCTTCTTAAAACCAGGAAATGAAACTGGCCACTAAGAGCAAGTGACCGCGAGCCAGGGCACTGGTGCAAACCAAGCAAAACACGCTGTTGGCAGCCTAGGTCACAAGGAGGAAAGCATCCCATTTGTAGCTATCTTTGAAGAACTGATCCACTCCTGCTCCTCATCCCAGCTCTGTCAAACCTTCCTGCATCTTAAGCCGGTTTAACTGTGTACAATACTCAAGCTAAGTCATGCCTTTTACTCTAACCGTGGTCCTTGTATCTGCGCAAACCTCAGCAACTCTAAACACTTGGGTTAAATGTTCTGCCTATGTGGCAGGGCTCTTCACAGTACCACAGAACAGTTTTCACATTTTTCTTGTTCCTTCCCTCTTCCACAGCGCCCGGCCCTGACCCTAAGGCTTTGAACCAAGTCAAATCTCTGGCAATGATTTTAAGAGTTTTCTCCATGTGTTGCTGTTGAGGTATTTTCAGTGTGCTTCAGAAAGCTTCTTGCATCTCAGACAGCAAAGCAGTCACAGTCATGTGCTCTGTCACCCTTCTCAGTGTGCTGATGGCAAGGCAGATAGGAGATGCATGTGGGAGCTGACTACTAGTCTCTGGTAAAGGCCACTTCATTTTTAGACTTTTTAAAGTTCTGATAATAGACCATGATGAGAAAGAGAGAGGAGAGAGAGGGGGAGAGGGAAGAGAGAGAGAGAGAGAGGAGAAGATTGAATGCATCAAGATTTTTTTTTTAGGCAATGTTCTTTGTTTTGAGAGAAAAGGAGGCAGCCAAAGAGATTTGGTTAATTACACAAATATAGATACAGGCATCAGACAAAAAGTTTACTGGATATTGGATTTACCACCATGATGTTCTGGCCAGTTGTGTCCAAAAGTCATCTTTGTAACTTGTCTTGGGACACACAATTAATTCAGATCTGAATCACTTTGTGTATTATTGTTATTATTTTTCATCTAGTCTGGATCAATAATTTGGCCATGTTCACTTGGGGTAACAAAATTCAGAGGAACTAAGGAAGGCCTAAACCAGCAAGCAAAAACCAAGCCCCTCAAATGATAGAACCATGCAGAGCTACAGAGACTCTGTGTGGAACTGCTGTCCCAGCAGCCTAGTCCCTAAGTTGACTGCATCTAAGGTATTGATTTCAAATACAAAATTCTGGAAACTTCTACAGTGAGTGATAGACACTTGGTCCAGGAGAAGAAGAATAAATGATCTTTTTGCTCCCAAATGACTTGTACAGATGAGAATTTCAGAGCTCCTGTGGTAAGTGGTAGGTGCTCAGTGGAAAAACTCTTTCACAATCGAATTAAGAAAATGCTCAAGACTGTGTGCCCCCCCCCATCTTCTCTTTGAACAACAAGAGCCCATGCACAAGCACAGCCATGAATCTGATAAAGCCCAAGCTACAGGAAGCTCCTCTTCAACATTCTCAAAGAATCCCATTTTCATAAAGATCCTTCATACACCCTCAGTCACATTTGGAAGCAAAACCACAGTTTTTCGGAACCCTCGTGACAAGTCATTGAGGGATTCTACCTTCCCAGCACTTATTTTTAAGTCGCTTTTCCTGTCATAAATCTCTGTTAGAAATAGGAAGCGTGATCTTCTAAAAGAGCATCATAAACCCAAGAGATCACTGGATTTTCCTTTTTGCTAGCTAGCCGATTCTTAGAATCACAATTTGCTTTGGTTATGTGCTGGAAGCAATGAAGCATATGCCTCCCTTCATCTTACGCATCTGGGTGTGAACGTCTTGTCTTCAAGGGGACTTTTCTAAAACCTCCAACCTAAACTCCACTCAGCCTGCCGCTCCTTCTTGGACTGTACAATACATATCACTTTTAGAAATGTGTGTGATATGTGTCTCTCTCCCATCAGATTTAACTCCATGAAGGCAGGCAGATTCTATCCTGGAATCATGCCTGGCCAACAATTAGCACACCATAGCCATTCATCCTATAAATGAATTACACAGCATCTGTGTTGTCAGTCCTCAGATGCTGTCCACATTCTCTTTTGAGACAGGATCTCTCTCTTGTGGGTACCAGGCATCTGTCTGTCTCAGCCTCTCTGACACTGGTATCACACTTACATGCATGCCACTATACCTGACTTCTTTGTGGTGGCCCTGGATATGGAGCCCAAGTCCTCAAGTTTGTAAGGTGAGCACTTGACTGACCGAAAAGGTGCCAATGTGCTTCAGACAATGATTCTATCTGGGCATGAAGATTTCCTGAAAAGCTTGTTCAGAATATGTGGTTCTTATTGTGCACATAGCTCAGGGGTGGAGTGCTTGCCTGGGATACTCAAGGTCCTGGATTCTCGACTCCGTACTGGAAAAACCAAACACCTGCATTGTTCTACCCAAGATCTCAGTTCTCCCAAGTGAGAGGAAGGGAGGTCATGAATAACGTGTCAGTGGCTGGCTGAGAAGGAGACAGAAGGGTCTGGAGATATTTACCTTCACCCATCTCCTGGTTTGCTACAGGTTTCTGGACAAGCCTCTGTGTTAATGTCTCTATATCACTGTTCAGTAAGTGGAAGTCCCACCTGCCACCAACTCTCCTCTACTCCAAAATTACACTGTGAGATGTCTACTGAAACATTCTGAAATCCTAAGATGAGAAGAGATACTGAAGTAAAAAAAAAAACAAAACAAAAAAACACAGTTGCTATTTCTAGTGTGATGGGTTTCTAGCACACGGCCGTGAGCTTCAATTTTACCGGGTATTTTTTCACACAACTTCACTATGTGAGTTTTCTCTTGAGGCTGCCCCTTTAAATACAAAATAAAGAAGACTGCTCACTTTGCTAGCTACACCTTCTGACTTGACCTTTGCTTTGCGGTGGAAACTTTACACACGCTGACTCTTAAGGCATGCATGCTGGTCCTCTCCTGTATCTATCTCTGGCCAGGCAGTTTGCGCACAGGGAATGGACAGACATACTTGTAAGCCTCATAACTCCCAGGATTCCCTCCTCTCTAGGGAAGCACAAGCATTAGTCTGGCTCCAGTTGTGAGCAGTACAGGAAGCAGAGGGCATGGGCTAATGTGCATGTCACCGTGTGGCTTATGGTCACAGCCTAACCTTACCTTCGAGCCTGCATGAGCTACAAGAGCAACAGGAAATGGCCAGGGGTATATATAGCCACATTGTGTTTTGCACAGATTATGATGAACTTCTTACATTGGAAAGGACACGGTATCCTCCTATCCCCACTGGACCTCTTTCCCCAAGCAGCACATGTGAAATGAATTCCTCCCCTCGAGAAGGAAAAGGGACATTGGACCTCCTTGGCTTCTTGATTTTCATGTGCCAAGACCTGTTCACTCTCTTCTGTAAAGGATTTCTAGATACATTCATCAGAGTTTCATAGGGGGTGGGAAATGAAAATAGAAAAATTCAGAAGGAGCCTCTCTATGCAGCACACCTGGAAAAAACATTCATTCTCCGAACTGGATCCTCCCCGCAAAAAAGCACTAATTAGATTTTTCCTTATCCTTGATGCATTACCCTGGCAAATAATTCATGTCCCTCTTCATAGTGTATCTGTTATATGTCCCTTGGTTTGGCTGCTTCACTACCATAGGCAGCGCCTGCAGAGAATCCATGGAATGAAACCTCAATGACCCAAAACTCTACACTTCCTTTGTTTCCTATGCCACCATCAGAAGGAAAGGAAAACCTGCATCCTCTGAGTCAGACCTATCCTGAGTGCAGAGCCCTTCTTTGCTGCTGTGGAAATCAGTGAGTCAATCAGGTTCCTAGATACAGGTCCTCTATAATGGCACATGACTTCAACTCCTCTAGTTTGCTCTTTACTCAGAAACAAGTCTACCCAATAAGCTCAGAAACAAGTCCTAGGAATGGTGAAATGGAGGAGGTACTAACTTACATAGGTGGATATCCAAGCTTTGGTCTGCACATGCATCCTGGCCACCTGGCCAACTTAAGAATGCTTTCTGAGACTTGATTTTCCCAAGAACTGTGAGATAGCAAAAATAAAAGAAGATGCTATAAGTAGAGACCATTAGATAGCTCAGTGCCACACAGCAAGTGCTGAGCGCATGCTCATCGCAATGGAGTTAGGGATGGAGGAATCCCGTGTAGAATGGGTCTGCATTTAAATGTGTCTACACCCTAAAATTTCTCACGCTAACTTGATTGGCCAATTCCTTCAACAGGGATAAGCTGTATGTTCCCATAAGGAATATTTTGCAGTTAGGTGTGGCATTGGCACAATTGTGTTCAGAGCACTTTCTGACACAGTACCACATAATAAATGGGACTTTTAAAATTCTCAGCTCCTCCTACTCCAAAAAGGCATGGGATGCATGGTTGGAAAAATAAGGGAGCTCTTAGCACAAACATCCGGGAGAATACGATCGAAACTTCTCCCATCTTCTGAGTTCTGCCGGCCGATGCCATGCTCTTCCCAAGAGCCTGTATTTTGAAGAGCAGAGGTGAGTGCCTCTATTTGAACACTTTAAGAAACAGCGTGGGGCATCGGTGGGAAGCAGATGGCTCAGTGGATAAAGTGCTTGCCATGTAAGCATGGAGACCTGCATTTAGAACCCCAGTGCCCACATAAAAGCCAGAAGTGGTAGTGACTACCTCTGTGGGGCTGGGTAGCAGGCAAGCTCCTGGTTCAATGTGAGATCTTGGCTCACAAGGTGGAGCATGATAAAGGTAAGATTCTGAAGCTAACCTCCAAAACACACACACACACACACACACACACACACACACAGGTGAGCACATTTGCACAAATATGTATCCAACACACAGATACACAGACACACACACATAAAAAACCAAAATGGTACTAAAGACCTCTCTTCAGTGTGCTTTGTACTTGGTACAGGAAAGCCAAGAGGGGACCCGGGTTTCTCTGAGCCCTGTGTGCAGTTTGGAATCTCTGGATGGCCCTGCATCTACCATGGCAAGCCCATATACCCCACTGGCTTCCACCCTGTCTTTTTTATCCCCCTCCCCACTCATGTACTGAGTCCCAAAGCCATTGTTCAGTCTCACTTCTGAAAGCTGAGCACACAGTGGCAGGGCCCAAGGCCTGCGGCTGTGTGTGCCTGAGATTAAGATTTTATCTGCTCTCTGACAATGTACAGAGGAAATCCGGTTCCTAAACTCATGGCTGAGAGAGGAGAGCGGCCAGCAGCTCTTCCCCCCCCCCCCCCCAACCTGGGAGAGAGATCAGGACACCTGACCTGCGGGAACATGGGCTCATTGTTTATACATAGAATAAGCTCTTTTCCGGTCCCAGTTAATCAACCCCTCTCCTACCTTTTTCTCTTTGAACTGCGGAGCATAACAGTCTCTTGGCAGAGCTGGGTCGGGGTCCTAATGTACTAGCGGATAAGGTCCCTGTGGAGGAAATTCGAACTACTGTCTAGGAAGATTTAGGAGAGAGCTTTCCCTCTCTCCATAAGCCAGGAGGTTCACAGGCAGCCATGTCCTCACTGCATGGACCCAATGTGGCTCTCAAGCACTAGGAGAAGACTGTGTGCTAATGGGTGTGTTCTCTGGTGGTCAGAGACGAGACTGTGGGAAGCTGTAGGCTCCTCTCATTCCCTTCATCCCTAGGGCTTGGTGGCCAGCTACTCTCACGGGCAAGCTGTGGGTGACAATTAGGGGACTAACAGAAGGTGCTTAGTTTGTATGGCTTGTCATATTCCTGACATAATGTAGGCAATGCAGTCTCGCTTGGTAGTTAGTGATGCCTGTTGCTACAAGAGGGCAGGCACGGGGGACATTCTCTTTCCCATACTTGAAGGAAGATACCCCAACACACAACGGCCTAGGTGTTTAGCCCAACTCTGCTTTTCCTATCACTTCTTTTACTGCAGAGATGGAGCGGATCTGGATCATCTCTTAATCTCCCAGTGTGCCCAGGGCTCTGAGCAAGAAGAAGAAGGTGTAGAACTCGCTGAGGGGAGGAGGCAGGTGCTTATTCCCACAGAAGCCACAGTGGTTATAGAAGAAATGGCTCTGAGCAAAATGTCAGTGTCAACTCTCAGAAAACTGCCCAGCAGCAGCGGGGGTGGGGGTGGGGTGGGGTAGTGAGGAGGACAGGGAGAGGAGAGAGAGAGGAGAGAGGAGAGAGAGAACACCACCTCTAGAAGTGACCTGCCTGAGACCATGCCCTCTGGCCCCAGCACCTTATCTGTACAGCAGGAATACACAGAGGACTGCTAAGACCTCTGGCTCTGGCATCCCACCCTTCTATAACTGGAATTAGAACTGAACTGATGAAGCCATACTCTCCCTGCTGCAGCAGTTAAGGGAAGCTGGGAGTGTGAAGCCTTGGCCATCTCACCTGTGCCTAGGTGCGGGTGTGGCTGAGTCGTAGCTGCCTCATTTGCAGGGGCAAGAGGAAGAGGAACAACAGTATTTACGTGGAGGAAGTCCGTCGGTAAACCCTAAGACTCCGTAGTGTGCGCTGCCCTGATTCATCTTAAAGCTGAGCTCTTCAGAGGGATCATGGGAGTACCACTTTTTTTGTTTTGTTTCAGCTCATGAGGAAAATGAACGTGCTCATCAGTCTGGAACTGGGCTGAGAGGAAGTAGCTCCTGGGTGGGAAGCTTTACTTCTGCCCAGCACAAGACAGAGGAGAAAGTAGGAATGCCTCCCCTTCCTTCTCCTTCAATTCCTTAGGACAGGAACAAAGGCAAGAAAGCCTGACATAGAGAGCAGGAGCCCAACCTGCTGTGAGGTGAGCTTCAGCTAGCATCAGGGGATGGGGGCATGGATGCAGGGGTGTGTAAGAGCTGAGAAAGCATCTCTTCCTAGCTCCACACATCACACCAGCATCATACCAGCAGCCTCAGAGGAACCATTTGCACCATGGAAATAGGTGAACACTCCACAAATCCAGATGGTAGGCTGTTCAACATTTATCAGCACCTGTGTGGCTGGACAGTCCTGCTTCTCATTAATTCTATTAATCGTTGAGCCATTCGCTAAATCTAGGTAGTGATGGCTCAGTCTGCAGCAGACTAGTCTCTGAGGCTGATATTTAGCTCTACAGACAAGCATCAATTAGATCCAGCCTTTTAGCTGTGTGCAGATCTGGGCTGACTTCATCACGGGAAGACATTGAGACGGAGACCCATCTGCTGAGCTCAGGATCTAGGCATCGCCAAGCAGCACTTTTCCTTTTGAGAGCTTGAAGTCATTTCTCCTAGTTGTCATTCTAGCCTATGAGCTATAAACCTGTTGTCCCAGCCACCCGCACACTCAGGAGCCCTTCTTTAGCAGGTAAGGAACTAAATGTTTTGTGTCAGTCATCTCCTTGAATTTCATCCTTACCAGAGCCTTATGAAATAATTTCCTCATTTTACAGTTCAGGAAGGTGAGGCCTGTGAGGTTGACCAGATTATAAGTGGCCCAGCTCAGAGGTGAAGTCCGACTTGACTCGATCTAAGGTGTGCTTGGTTCAAAGTGAGCATACCCAGACCACACTTCTGATGTCAATGTCGAACATGACTCTTCCTTGAAAATTTACCCCAACCCATTGATACTAACTGAACATGACTGTCAAGCGGGACACAGCTTCCAGGGCCACTGTGTAGCCACAGCACCCTTCCCAAAGACACGCCACCTCCCCCACAATATACAGTTCCTCTTCCCTCTGCCCCAGCCGTGGCCCCGCCCCTGCTTCAACCTCTACTCAAAACTTACTTCCTCCCTTGAAGCTTTCTATCATTAACCCCACCCAGTGTTGATCAACTCACCCACTTTGCTTTCATTCTAATACGTATTATTTAAGTATGCTTTGGTCTTGATTTTACCATTGAGGTCTTCTTTAACCTGTCCCTTACTAACGTCCTGCAAGATCTGTATCTATGTCACCTGGGTAGGGTTATGTCTGTCTGTAGGCTTCCTATTCAGAACGGAGAAGATCTTGACCTGGTCAGATGACTCAAATATCTGTTTTGTTCTTGCCAAAGAGGCTCCTCTCAGGAGCCATAAGCAGAAGGAGAAATAGTCCAAGCCCAGACATATCCAGCTTACGATATCCATATCAGAGAAAACCTTTAAGGACTGCCTTGATCCACCTTGGGGACACATAGGACCTGTTCTTTCTAAAAGGGTTTTTTCCCATGGCACTCCTCTCCCTAAATGCTCGGAATGATTTGTGGGTAGAAAGGGATGGTGGGGTGTCAATATGAAGTGGCGTTTCGGGAGGCATCTTTCTGTCTGACTGTGTCTTTTAGAAGGGTAAATAGGTAGGTAAGTACAGTGGGCATCCGTGGGGAGATGAAGGAGGATAGGTCTGACCCAGCTGTGGCATGGAAGGTATCTCCACCAGGCATGGCTCAGAAGCCACAGGTGATTTAGGCGGGAAGCCTGGACCTCTCTGGTCTTCTTTACAGCTGGTCTGCTTTGCATCTGAGAACCCAACTGTTTCAGAGGGCTCAGGCTGTGCCAGAGCCACCACCAAGAGGCTAATCTCCTGATCAGACCTCCTCCTCCTCCTCCTCCTCCTCCTCCTCCTCCTCCTCTTCCTCTTCCTCCTCTTCCTCCTCCCAGTCTTGTCCTTGGTACCCTACTCACCCTTGCCTAGAACACCGAACAATTCCTCTTTACCCTGAACTGAGAGATCCCATGCTGCCTACTTCTATGTCCTGAACGTTAACAGGCTCCCCACCCCCCTGCATGGACTGCCCCTTTTAGACTGGCACACAGTTTTCACAAGACAGGGTTGTGGTTTCAGTTTTTTTCCTTCATAAGTTTGCAGCTGCTAGTTTTGAAACCACCGGCCCTGAGGCAATTCAGTCAAAGAGAGAGAAGGAGGGAGGGGGAGAGAGAACAAGAGAGCAAATCGTGGAGATGATAAGATGTCTTTCTAAGCAGTATTTCCTCCATCCTGACGCTCTCTGCAGCATCCTGGTTCGCATCACACTGGACAACCCCACTCTACCTCTCTGCCAGGCCTCAGATGGTAAAAGGCTTCAGATACATTTAAGGTCTGTGGGTCAGAGTGACTTAGGCGAAATAAGTTTCACTTGTCTATATGACTGCCTGAAGGTAACAGGTGGTATGTGAAATGCCAGGCCTTATATTTCTGATCTGAAGTGAGTGTCCCATAGCTTCCAGGTCCTGGAGAGGGGGGGGGGGAGGTGGAGGGAGGACATAATCCACATCTGCATTCATGGAAGGAAGGGGGTGGGTACCCAGGAAGACCCTGACTGATATTGTGCATGACATATCAGTCCCATTGGAGCCTGTCTAATGAGTCATTTGCATATTCAACCATGAGTAGTTAGTGGAACACAGACTTGGGGTAAGAACAGAAACCAGAGAAACAAAAGAACCATTGGAATTCAGGTCTCCCCTGCCCCTCCCATGCTGTCTACATTTTTTGCCAATATTATAGCTTTATATGAGAACACCTAGAGCTAGTGTCACAGACCAGGCATGGCACTGAGGATTGCCAGCAGACCACTGTGAGTCTATGAAGGGTCTCACTGGTATGCATCAGCTTTCCGACTCGAACCCATAGTTGTCTGTACCCAGTAGTATCACTTTTGCCATTGGTAAGAGGAAGAATCCTGGTGATGTTTCCAGGGAAAGAAAAGGAGAACAGAAAAGGTGGGGTCTCCAATCAGGCCCTAGAGGGTGAGGACAAACCATCTCCACTTCCTTTGTGTGTCTCCTAGAATCACCCCCCATTCCAATCTCCTGTGGCTTTTATAGATAAGGGTTCCCCCTCCCCCTTTCTCACTACCCATCTCTCCCAAGTTCACTGGACGCCTCTGAGGGCTTGAGACGGGTTTTCCTTTCCTTTGCATAAGCCAAGCTACTACTTCACCTAGTGAGTTGTTCACCTAGTGAGTTGTTCACCTAGTGAGTTGTTCACCTAGTGAGTTGTTCACCTAGTGAGTTGTGCTCTTATGCAGGAGGAACCTTTAAGTGATCACTTAACATAGACCAATTTCCCTGTCACACTTCAGAGGTGCAAACTCTCTATAGCTTATGTCAAGGACTCTATGGGGTCAGGCCGTAACCTACTGCCCCACCTCCCCACCTAGTGTTCTGTACTTAAGCCACTCTCACTGGCATGGCCTTCTTCCCTTCTTTAGGGCTGAGTGTCCCACAAACCCTAGGTCATTTACAACACCATTTCCACGGTACCTCTTCTAGAGACCATCCCTCAGCAGGCATCTCCTGATCCTTCCCTAGATGGACATTCATTCCGGTGATGGACTTTTATGATGCTTCACATTACTGTTATGAACACACTTGCTGCTTTGAGCACGATGACCACCCATTTTCTATAAGCAATGAATCCATCAAAAGCCAGGAGAAAGTCTCATGCTCAACTGACATCACCGGTGCTGCCCTCGTGGTAGACATAGCGAGCGTTCAACTGACATTTGGTGATGAAAGTATAGAATAGTGCACGGGTTCTGTTACCTATTCTGAAATCTCGAGAATGAATTCTGAAACATCTCTATCCTTGCTCATTAAATCTCTTTCTTGGGCAGCCATGTTGGTAAAGGCCACGGTTCATGACCTGCAGATGTGGCGCCCGTCCCCTCATCCGCAAACCTCTCTCAAGCAAACTGAAGCCTTATGGGAAGTTTCTTTTTCTTTTGAACCATCTTCAATGGTCCTGATTCCGCTTCCTGAGCCTCATTTATTGTGTTCCTCTCCAATGTCCCACTAGATGAATAGATAGTTGGTGGTCTGAACTAAATGTTTGTATTCCCCTCCAAATTCATGCTAACTCCTAACCGTCAGTGTTAGCATGTTAGGAGGGGAGAGGGCAGAAGACAGTCATTAACAGATTGACTGCTAAAAGGATCTCAGGAAACATGCCTAGCTTCCATTATGGAAGATACAGGGGAACGAGTGGTCTCTAACCAAGAGGAGGGTGGGGTTCACCAGAACCTGGCATTGCTGGCACTCTAACTGTAGACTCCCAGCCTCCACAACCGTGAGAAATGGTGCTTGTTGTTTATAAGTCACCCGGTTTATGACACTATGTTATAGCAACCTGCACTAAGACAGGTATAGCTCTCGTGATTCTTTAGAAATCTCCCCACTCCATGGTCCCCAGAGCTTGGTATGAAAGAAGACTACAGAATCAGCAATTGTGTTAGACTTTCCTACAGCACAGCCTGTCTGTATGTGGGCATTCGTCCCTTATGCTCCAGCTGTGGGCTTCTCTGAGAGACCTGTACCTCAGCAGACATGTAGATCTTATGATAGCAATACAAATTAACATCTCAAAGACTACAATCCTTTTTTAAAAAACATCTTAAAGATTTGTTGACTTTAGTTTTGGGGGTATTAGTATTTCACTCGCATGTATGCATGTGTGCCACCTGTGTGCTTGGTGGCCCTGGAGCTTAGAAGAGAGTGTTAGACTCCCTGGAACTGGAATTACAAATGGATGCAAGCCACCAGGAAGGTGCCATGAGCTGCAATCAGGTCCACTGCAAGGGCAACAAGCACAATTAACTGCTAAGATGTTTCCCTGGCTACTACAATTCTTTTATTGAAGTAAACCTCTGATAATTTACACAGTTTTGACCACAGAGTTACACTTCCTTATGGAAGTCATACAAATCTTTTGGCTCAAAAACTGCTAAAACAAAACAAAACAAAACAAAACAAAAAAAACAGCCAACTTCTTTTTGGAAGACAGAGTTATATTCCTTGGAATCTGAGCAGACATCTCCCCTTGGGTTTTGCTGGTGCCATGGCTATATAAACCTTGCCGTGTAATCAAGGAATCTTTGGTGTGAGGTCACCAGACTGCCCTGCTTCCCTCCTGAGCATCTTCTTCCCGCCCTCCCCCTTTTCTGGTTCAGATGTCCAGGGAGTACTTGTTGGTCCAGATCAGAATCTCTCTACCTTTTCTTCTTCTCTCTTCCATAGCAGGTTAACATTTGCTACAGAGCCCTCGCTAAGCAAAGACAAATATTTAATGTTTTTTAGATATCATAGTCTTGTCAGGGCTAATTTGAGTTTCCTGGATGTTCAAAGGAGGAAGCCATGGTGGGGTTTAGGGCAGACGGGAGCTGGTGATGAACTCTGGGCAATGGGTCTTTCAGGGCATCTTATTATACTTGGGATATCTGCATTGGAAACAGAAAGATTAGGGAAACTCTGACACTAAACCTCCTTAGAGGGGCTTTGGTCACTTTGGGAGCCCTGTTCATAAGGCAGGAAGGCAAAGACAGTGGGTCCTTCAATTGGTAATATCTGGCTTGAATCAACTGGTTTAAAGTTTAGAAAGTCACTCAAACAGGAGCAGGAGAGAAGCAAGAAAGATGGCTCATCAGTTAAGAGTATTTGCATATCTTCCAGAGGAACCAAGTTCGATTCTAGCACCCACATCAAGTGGCTTACAACTGTTTGTAACTCCAGCTTCAGAGGATCTGTCACCCTCTTCTGGCCTCTGTAGGCACTCGTGTATACACATACAGCACTTTCTCGAGCACGCACACACACGCGCGCGCACACACACACACACACACACACACACACACTGAGAGAGAGAGAGAGAGAGAATATTATTTAAAAAGAAAGTAGTCCAAATACTCTTCTTCCCAAACCCAAGCTTCCAAAGAACCAGGAGCCAGCAAGTTTCAGATTAATTTCCATCAACGTGTTTTGTTAATGCAGTGGAGCATCTTACCCCATTTTCTTAGAAACAGGAAATCCCAGTATGCTGAGAGTAAACGGATCCCAGATCCAAAAGGTTTGAGTTCCTATAGGAACTCCCTGACCACAAGAGGCTAGAGGACCAGTGCTGGGGCCAGGCATGCTCTGCTGCTCATAACTGATCCTGTTCTACAGAGCTGCTTCCACTACAGCTTGGCAGCAGAACCACCGTCCTGAACCTTTATGGAGGTTGGTAGTAATTTGAGACATAAAGCAAAGGGTGTTAAGCAAAGGGTCTTTGATAACTCGGCAGGCATTTCCTCTAGGATCCCTGTTATAGGTTCTTCCATTGAAGAGCTGCTTTTCCTCTCATTCTTTTTGTCTCCCACGAGAGCAGAGACTGTAAACCGTGTCTATCTTACCCTCCATCCCATCCTCAAAGTCTACTACAGCAGGGAACATGAAACCTTACTTAGGAATCCTGGAATGAATGGATACTTAATGGGGAATCACAGTAGAAAGGATAGATGAACAGAAGCTCTCCTGTGTCAGTGCTGTTGGCCTTCTTGCAAGGTAAGCAAGCAACAATTGTCAGTCTTAAGGTGTTCCCAGTGAATTCCACACACAGAGCAAGTTTCCCAGAAATCCAGATTCCCCTGCTGGTTAAATGAAGCTGGAAGAGATTTCAGCGTTGTCTTCCCTGGTGGAGGGGGAAGGGCAGGGGAACCTGAGGGGGTTTCTGCTACACAGAGGTCTTGCTGGCTGGTTCACCAGACAAAGAGCCCTCAGAAAGCTACCTTCCAAGCCCTGCCACACACAGAGGAGGTGGAGAGGCCTGGCCTCTTTCTGACAGGGAGCCTGCTGACCTGGTTCCTGGGAGGGGCAGGAGAGTGGCAGACAGCTGCCCTGAGATGAGAGTTTTTCAGGAGTCACTGTGTAGGGTGTATGAGCCTGACAAGGCCAAGGGAAGAGCAAGTCTTCTGTAATTAGGAGTTGCATGTGTTAATCAAACAGCCTATGCATCGAGACCTCCTGGTAGCAGGCAATTCAGAGATGCTGTCTGCTGTTAAGCTATCAGATCTGGTCCAGCAGGCTGGCCTGCAATCTGCCCTCAGCCCAGCTTCCATCTGGGCTGCATTAAAAAAGCACAAGGAGGTGAATGAAGGCCCGTCTGCCTCTCTCAGGGTTTCTGGTTTTATGACTCAAGGGGGACTTAGGGAATTCTATAATATCACCTTTTCTGCAGGTCACGTGACTAGGTTTTAAAGCCTACATCGAATAGTAATACAAAAAAAAAGTCTAACTCAGTTGCAAAATACTATCCTAAGTCCAGAAGCCAGAGTAGCTAAGACAACACATGCCACTCAAAGGTCCACAGGATGTAACCTGGGATGGAGTGCTTGCCTAGTGTTCCCCAGGTACTACAAAAGAAAACCAAAATAAAACCTCAGGGCTTTTACCCACTCACTTAATAGTTTCAGTGAACAGCCATCAGATGTAGTGACATGGAATATTATTCAGTGACAGAGGAAAAAAATTCATCATTTAGTAATAAGCAAAAAAGAAACTTCAAAGTAATTGGTTCTGAATATAGCAAAATTAGACATGTATGTTCTAATATTTGCAATCAGGAGATTGCAGAGAAATACATCAAAACATTAATAGATTGCTAACTGGGTTCTCAGAACATGGTTTTTGTGGTTTCAGTTCTTCCCCCATTTTTCTGTTCTGGTTTTGTCTACTTTAGAAATTGTATACAAAATTTTATGGAATCAATGAGATTGTATTTTGGAAGTAAATATCTTTTAAACGTTCTTTAAAATAAAAAACATAACTCATGAGCTTGTTTGCATGTTTTTAAGTAAGCCAAGACATCCAAGGCACTTGGGGTCCGGCATATCCAGAATGAACTTACTGAAGAGTATTCTCAGCTGCCAGGGTCAGCATCTAAGTACCTTACCTTCCTTATGCCTCTCCTCTGTCTCTGCCCCTCCTCCTGGCTCCTCCCAGCCCCAGCTCATTTCAGTTGGTGACTGTTGGACACTCTGCTCTAGTACCTGGCTTTCCAACTCTCCTGTCTGCCTGGCGTTATTTCCCAGGAACAAGGACCAGTGCAGACGTGGTTTCCCTTTCAAAATGTATTCTAAGACTTGCTTGTCAGTAGATACTACCCCTATGTGCCCAACCCTTGAGCTCTCAGCATAGAAGGAAGCCACACCACCCGTTAGATTTCAGCAGCTTTTAAATGCCACAGTATCAGAAACTGGCAAGTAAAGATTCCTAAGGGAACATATTCAAGTTATAAATAAGCTAACAAATACTTAATATATGTCTATACATATTTACTATATATAGACCTGTGTTGATACTTAAATACACACACACACACACACACACACACACACACACAAGAAAACAACACTTGGACTGCATAAAGCCAGGAGCCACTGTATTTCCTCTACTTGACTGATAGAGAATGAAAGCTCTGAGCTATTAAGTCACATGCTAGAAATGACAGGACTAGCATCTCAACTCTGCCCGGAAGGTCTCCAAGCCCAACCCCTTTGAAGCAAAATGCCGTTCTCCATCCGGCCCGTAACGCAGGCAGGCTGCTGTGGTAGTAGTAAATTCTAAAACTCCATAATTACCAGGTTCAACTTGGTCTCCAGAATACCCATGACAAAATTTGTGGAAATGTTCACAACAGCTCTCTACTTCCAGGTTCTGAGATCAGAAACGGAAGTTTCAAAATACCGAAAGTTCGTTTATGTCGAACACACTGGTTAAGCTAAAAGCAGGAAGTTCAAGAAAGCCTGATCTCAGGAGGTTTTTCAGCCCAATTTGGATCCACATCTGCGCTTCTGGATTTTCCACTGAGTCGACCGACCTGCCTTCAGCAGCACTGCTCTTGACGGGCACTGCACTGTTGGGGTGCTGGGTAAAGGGATAAATAATTACGATCTGATATCTACCCAGCTAATGGCCAATTGTAAGGTAATGAGCCACATGGGCAACACAGAGGAACAATTGAAATATGGAAGTTTCTTTTCAGAAGGGCAAAACAAAACAAACAAAAGCGCTAAACAATAGGTCATCAGAAGAATAGCCTCTGTTCTTGCCTCCAGGTGCAGGAAATGAGTGGGAATCTTGCCACCCCCTCCTTCTCCCGCACAGACCTGGTCCTCCCACTAGGCACATTCTGGAAGCAGAGGGAGAGGGAAGGGCATGGTACTCCAGTAGGCTGGGGATGCCAGCGTTTGTGGGCACCTCAGAACAGTCTAGAGAGTAATTTCTGCAACTACATGTCCACAGCTTGAGGAACTGTGGAAATTGAAGGATTTGCTTAGGCCACACAATCCATGGGTGCATGGTAGGAACTAGAATAGCAATGCAAATACATCCTGTCAGGTTGTCCAGTCACAGCATCTCAAGATCCATGTGCATCCCTAGACATGATAGAATTTTCAAAGTACGCGTTAGCTGTTGTAGATTTAAGTATTTCTGCGTAGCTGGTCCTATGTTTAACTGAATCTTTCACCATTGAAAATGCAGAGTTTCTGGGATGCCTGGTCTGAGAGAACATGAGGGATGGCCCCAAGACTCCCACGTACACTGTGCTGGAATCCCCGGCACCCCTTTAGAGATCTCTGTAGGAACATCTGAAGGACGTATGGACAACAAGCAGGTGCAGCGGGGCTCCTCATGAGCTAGACCTCAATTTTTTTGAAGCTCAACTTCTAATCAGCCACACCCAGTTGAAACCACTCAGGAGAGGCATCAGACCGTACCCCAGGGCATCCTCTTGTCAGCTTAAAGAGATGAGGCCCACATAGGTTACTACTGTCTCACTTTGTTAACCCGTTTGGAGGGAGGGCAAAAGGGGTTGGAACATGCTACCTAGAGCAGCCGAATGGCCTCGAGTCAACCATTTAACCTTTCCAACCCCCAGTTTCATCATCAGAAAGCAAACATTGTAACCAGCCTCCCATAGGCAGGCAACCGAAGCGAAAGGGATCCTCCTCAGCTGCCTGGCAGAGCCCATTGCTGTCCTCAGCCTCACTCTTCCGTTGGGGGTAAACTCTAGTGGTTCTAATCCAAGTGTCCCGGAAGTTCCATACCTGAGCTACAAGAGAACTTCTTGAATTAGGTAAAGCAAATCCTTTAACTGTGAGGTACACTTTCGGGAAGGGGAGAGCGGGGCTGGTTTTTATTTAACAAATGCTAAATAAAAAATGGGGGGCACTATTGATTTGCTTTTTTATCAGAAAATTCTTCTGGATCCTTCTGCTGGCCGTGCCCAGGTCCGGGGACCCACTCCTTAGCCATATCACAGGTATTCATTCCTGACTGGGTCCTTGCGTTTGGGGTACACTCGGAGCAAGGGTGAAGAGGGTAATCTCTTGGGTGGCTCGAAGTTGAAGTGGAGGAAACAGGGCCTTTCATGTGGTGAAACTGGGCCTTCTTTGAGGAGCTGTTTGTTTCCCGGAAGCCAAACTCTAGGCAGAGGCAGAAGCCCCACCACTGCTTCCTCCCACCTTGGAAAATTACACAGTGCACCTCTGCTTGGTGGATGGCTGCTAGGAAGGCGCCTAGCCACCCCACTGGAGCTGTCTTCCTACCCCTTCAGAATGAAAAACAACAATGTGCCCGAGCCCACAGTGAACCCATACCCACAAGGAGCACTCACCCTGTCCTCTTTCTCCTCCCTGCCCTGGAAAAAGCACACGAAATGGTAAACAAGTCATTAGATTCAAGGTCCTGCCCAATTTAGACGCTTTGTCTCCGTTTTCTCCAGAGTAAACCCACGGTCACACCCACCCCAAACCCAGCTAAGACCAGAAGGAATGCAGGGCCCTGTGGCCAGGCTAACCGCAGCTGACCCGGAGATGCCCAGGGCTGGACATTCTCCTGGGCTGGGAGAGCAGAGCCGGGAGGCAAGAGTTTGCCATCCTGACCCAGATGGTGGGTTCAACCCCCACCCTAAAGCTTTCAGTCTTGGAATTGCCTCCCCAAACTCTCAAGACTAAAAACTCCACAACCTTTGAAGTCTGGCAAGAAAGCCCAAGATCAGCTTCTCCCTTATTCCTGGGCTTCCACACAGGCGGGCTTCTAGAAAACAGAGGTTGGAGAAAATGAAAGTCAATGCCAAATCCTAACCAGACAGAAGAATAACTGCTGCTCCTTACAGCCCCTCACCCCCCAGCTCCGGCATGATGGGCTGGGGAAGCGGGCCCCTCTCCTGCTGTTGAAGATCTGTTTATTTTGCACTCCATAAAGGGAAACCAGGCCCTTTCTGACATTTTGGCTTGGAGGGGGCGGGGCAAGAAAAGGTCCTGAATTTAAAGTCAAAACCAGATCAACTTCTCTAAATCTCCTGGAGCTTTTGCTATGACTCCCAAACAGCCTGCGTTTTCTATTCTATTAAGTATGGGCCTCTGTTACTCTCAGGCTGACTCTCAAGCCCTCTGTACACCATCAACCACAGCGACCTCTTTCTAGCTCCCAAACCATGCAAATGCTCCCCAGATGGTACTCCCCAGCAGCCTGGTGGTCTTTTCCTGTCCCAAACTACCCCCAGCCAACCTTGCCTTTTCTCTCATCCACAGCTTATTCCCTAACCCTGCTCTCTCTGGTTTGGACAGTGGATTCTTTGAAACAATAAACCAGAGAATTTCCTTTGTCCTGGAAATGTGCCACTTGCCCTCCATGTTATCCTTATCAGCAGACCACAGTGCAGTGAAGGGAGGTCCCAGTGTGCTCAGGACACATGGGATATCAGCGCAAAATGTTTTCTTCACTTTTCCCTCCTGCCTTGAATTCAAAGCATGACCTTTTCGGGTGGAATTCAATCAGGTCATCTCTCAGATTCCCTAGTGGGAATCCGAGGGAAGTGGCACCGGCCAAGCCTATTGTGTCTGTCCACAGCAAGGAGGTAGAGATGCTATTTTCTCACTAGCTCATATGGCAGAATAAGGTGAGATGGGGATAAAGGAGGTAAAAAGACCCCCGGGATTATGTAAGATACTGTTGATCAAACCTAGCCAGGGGCATGTGCACTCACAAAGTTTCCACAGCAGCTTTACAGCAAGTGGCACAACTCAGCTCCAGCCCTTCTCCGTGGCTTCGACTACTTTTAGTGCAAGTTATTTTCTACTTGAGCAGATATGAATATGGATTTTCCTCCTGACTTTGAACACCAGGAGAGCAATACTATTAGAAAAAGAGGTGAAGGGATGTGGAAACAGCCGAAGGCCAGGGGGATTGCAAAATTAAACTCCCGTGAATGTTAACACTCACTTATTCCAAGGCAGGAGAAATTAATGGTATAGGTTTCATCACTGAGCGACTCCCAGCTCTTATTCTGAGCTCAAACTGTTTCACACATGTTGTGAGCAAAGATGTTGGGATCCCACAGACCCTACTGGCTGTAAACTCTTGGAGCAGTTTCTTGAGTTTTTGTAAACCTCAGCTCCTCTCACCGGGAAAGTGGGTAATCATAACGGAATCCGTGCAGCCTTGATGAGAACACAGTGCTATAAGGCCTCTGTATGCTCAGCACCACGCCAACATCAGCATCATCCACACCAACATCAGCATCATCCACACCAACATCAGCAGCAGCAGCATCATGGCATCTTTCTACCAATGTTATTTTAAGTAATACTGAGGTAAAGGGCACAGAAATTCCAGAAAGCAAAAGCCAACGTCAGTCCTATGCCTGTGCCTCTTTAGAGTCTTAGATCAGAGAGTTTCCTCTGAAATTCTAGCAGACATAGAGATAGCATGCTTCATGCTTGCTAAGGTTGTTTTTTTTTTTTTTTTGATCTTGCAAAATGCTTTTACTGCCATCTTCATTACAACATCACTTTGAGGTAAAAATATCATTGGCAGAATCTTCATGATCTGCAGCTGAGGAAACCTAAGGCAGGGGAGATCCAGGCCCCGTCAGAGAGTGGTTCATATCAAAGCCTTCGAGTGAAGTTCTAGACCTCTGGCTCTCCAGGAAGGGCCTGACTTTACCAGTGGGAAGTTATAGCAAGCTGAAACAGGGCTGGCATCTTTCAAGGCAGAAGGAAGTCAACTTTCAGGATTCATCCTACCCTTGAAGTATCTGAATGCACTGCATGTTAGAGGGGGTATTAACTGATAAACATTCACTCTGTGTACTCAGTAAATGCTAGTCTGAGAACACATCCAGGGATAATTGTCTTTTCATACTGTTCTTCATTACACTCTACTTGCCTTTATCAAATAAGAAAGTGGCAGAGAGGATGACTTTTCGGCTACACAGATCATGCCTGGAAGGGCCATGGTTAGAATGACTAAGCTTCTGACACCTAATTTAGCAAGGCCCTGGAGTGACTTACCACAGAGTGAAGCAGACATTTCAGCTATCCACTCACTAGCAAAGACTTATCAAAAGTCTCTTCTCTTTCATGCATTCTCTCATTTATCACTTAGGGTTCAGCCTGAATGTTACTTCCTTAGGGAAGCCTTTGACCTTTGAGACTAGGTTAAGTCCCCATGGCAGACTGTCGGAGGCACCCCACAGTTCCCTTTTCACACAGAACTCTTTGGACTAAATACCTGCTTGCTCAGCTACAGCCTTATCTCTGCCAAAGCAGAAACCACAGCTGTCCCTTTTTTACTCCTGTACCTTGGTCCCTGGCACATGGAAACTGCTCTGTCCATCCATGAAGCTATGTCATGTGCTGATTGTACAAAGGAAAACTGGTGACGTCTGAGCCCTCAGAGCTCAGAGCAAGCCTCGCAAAAACAACATTCAGATCCTGAAAGCTAGACAGCCCCTTCCTCTCATGCAGCATGCCACCCAAAAGGAACTGAGGGAAAGTATTCCCAGGTGGGAGAAGTTGTGAAGATTCACAGAACTGTTAGACATTCTACAGTTAACCAGGATGAGACCGTTGGACACTGGGCACTCACTGTGGCCTGTGGGCAGGTGTGCATTGTATTCTTCCTGGAGGTTTGTTTTAGTATGAATCAGAACCACACTAGTCCACCACCGTAAAAACAGTTAGGTAGAGTTTAGACCTCAGGTGAACTTGACCTCATTTTCTTGGAAGAAGCTAGCCATCTCAGTTTCAAATAACCCAACTCACAAGTCCACATTAGAGATTCAGTGGTAGACACTGAATTGAACTCCACAATGATATGTACCCAAAGATGTGCAGCTGAAAACTCACCTCTCTCGTCGTGAGAGAGAATTTACGAATGAGGCCAGATGTTCTCAGGAGAAGGATTTACTACTTATTCCAATGATGATTCCATAGCTACAGAGGGTACAGCATGTCATATCACAGGATACAGCTGATATCCACAGGTCAGGCAATAGGTAAGTTGCTTTATGTCTTGAGATACTAAGAATGTACATCTTTGGAACTGAGGTACCACAGAACAATACAAGTTAAGAAAACACGCTCCCAAGGGAAATTGGCTTTCCTGGACTATCCAGCTAGTTACTTGCCAAATTAAGTTGCTTTGTTCGCATTTATAGCTAAGGAGAAATCATCTTACAAAGAGTTATAGAGATCTGGAAACTGAAAAAACAAACCATCTGTTAAGAGTATGGAGCCCTACGCAATAGGAAATCCTATTTTCATGGTGGCAGAAAGCAGAAAGCATTGGAGCTGAAAACAACCTTCAGAAGAATTTGGGACCATGCCAGTATTTTCCAAAGAGGAAACCAAAGTCACCGTGTTGGATAAGGGCTACTCTTTGGTCAACTTTATTTTCCCAACAAGAGGGTATATATCAAAGGCCCATATTATTCTTCAACAAATCTAGTACGCATTCAATCATGATTTGTAAATCTCCTTTTGTTCAATTTTTATTGCCTCCATTAGTAGAGAAGGGGAAAAATAAGTATTATATTCTTAGTGGTCAGCACAGATTTGGTTGTTGAACCTGGACATCAATATGTTAATCTAAAGCCCCAACCCCAAGCCAGCATGGTAACCTAGCAACGTGAGCATTTTATCTTACTTTGGAATTCTCCACAGAGTAATGGAGGTAGTTGGGTGTGGTCGTTCATGACTATAATAGGAGATAGAGATAAAAGAACAAGGACTTCAAGGTCAGCATCATTACATAGTATGCTTGAGGCCTGTCTGGGCTACAGGAGACTTTGTCTCAGAAAGAAAAACACAGCGATAACTAATGGAAGGATTAGTGGAAGCACTGCCCTCCATGCACACAACAAACCCATTGCTGACTCATGAAAAGAATGCATGTGAGTACATCCTTCTGCCTCTGTCGAGACTTTAAGGTGATGGCTTTGACCATAATTGCTTTGGTATTATTTAAAATTAAATTTAATTGGATTAAAAGGTGCTTCCTCAAGTTGAGTTGGTGGCATGCATCTGGAATTTCAGCACTGGACAAGCTGAAGTAAGACATAACCAACAGTTCAAGGCTATCTTGGGCTCTGTGGCAAAAAACTACTTCTGTCTCAAAAATACTCCTTTTTTCACACTGGAGACATCTCACATCTCAACAGCTTGGCTGTGGCCATCATACTGGACAATGATTTAGCACAAGGTTCATTTGGACAACTATGATAAAGACAATTGTCTTAATCTTCCCTAGCCTTGACCTCTGACAGAGGCAAGAAGGCTTAGAAGAACTGATAAAGTTTTTCAAGTCTCTTCTTTTTAAAAAAATGTATGGCACATGCCTTTAATCCAAGAGCTCAGGAGGTAGGTGGATCTCTGAGTTTGAGGCCAGCCTGGTCTATATAGCAAGTTCCAGGCCATGCAGGGCTACATAGTGAGACTTCATCTCAATCCACCTCCCTCCTATAAGGGGTGAATGCATCAGCCATTTCTCTAGAAAAATTTCTTAGCCACAAATAACTTTAAAAAGATGTGTTTGGCCTTTCTGTAGCCCCAAAAGTAGTACTGCTCCCTGTTGCAAGGTGACTGCTAAATGCGCACCACCTCCCATGAACTTGTGTTTTGAATGAACATTTCCACAGCTGATGGTGATGTTTTCAGAAGATATGGACACTTTGGGAGGTAGACGATGGGTCAAGGAGGTAGTTCACTAGGGACAAGTCTTCAAAAGCTAACATCCTACTTGTGGCTATGGAATGTTTTCAGTTTCCTGGTCCACTGTGAGGTAAGGAAGCATCACCACACATTTCCAATGACAGGAACTCTCTCAAGCTTCGAGCCCAATGAATTCTTTGCCCTTACAAATCTGTTCTGTCAAGTATTAGGCAACTACCACACAGAACTCACAAATAGACTCTTTACCTAAATAAAACCCGGGAATATTGAGTTAGCTGAGAAGATTAGGAAGCAATATGTATTAGTTATTTGAATATTTCTTTCTTTTCTTTTTTTTTAAAGATTACTTTATTGTCTAGATGGCAGCACCCGTTTCCTGTGCCTTTATAATACTTTGGAAAAGGACCAAAAAGTAGCCTGAGGCAGCTCCCTCCTGCTCTGCCCAGTCCTCCTTGTTCTACAGTTCAGCTTGTTTTCACATCCCTAAGACTTGTTATTAACATGCTTGAATTATTAGTTTACGGAGGCATCTTCAAACTTTGTATCATTTTAATCTTTTGTAGTCATTATATGGTCAGATTTATTTTTATATTGTTAATAATATATTTCTTTTTCTGTCTTTTTCTTTTCTTTTCTTTTTTCATACTTTCTTTACATTTCAAATGTTTCCCCCTTTCCAGACCTCCCCTTTGGAACCTCCCCATTTCCTCCCCCTCCCCCTGCCATTATGGGGGAATATTCTAATTGTCTGTACACAACTTGAGCCATGGCAAAGATTTAGGGTGTTGTGCTTTTCTGGAAACTGTCTACAAGCAAGCCTTACAAAAACAGTTGGTGCCAACAAATAGGTGAATTCCGAAAGGCTGCCCTTTGCTTCCATTTTGTGATGTGGTTTTTACAAGTTGGTGTGTGTGTGTGTGTGTGTGTGTGTGTGTGTGTGTGTGTGTGTTGAGGGTATTCAATATTATCATTCCCTTTGTTCTCAGGCTTTGGGAGAAAATGCATACTCATTCAGTGAAGCATATAGATTTGGAGAATAGCTTCGTTTTGTTTTCTTAGAGAAAGATACAGCAGACTTGATCATTCTATAATTGTAGTCTCTAACAATTACAGGACATGTTGTCTGAACAACTCAGTAGCCAGCTCCAGGAACTTTGAAGTCTCATTTCAGTTGATCAGGAATAAAACCAAAGTATGTAGTCCAACCTACCTAGAAAAAGGACTCAGGGCGTTTTTCATCTCAGACCTAAATACACGCACAGCGCTTGAAACGGAAACAGCTAGCTCCGTTTTCCATGTTTTCATTCCATTAATTCAGTCCAGATAGAATAGAGGCAAATGTCCTCCTCCTTCACACCAGTTCTATCACATCTGCATATTTGGTGGCTTAGTGCAACCCCCAGGGCTGAGATACAACCTTCTAAATGTGCCAAGAAGTTAGTGAAAATAAAGAAAGCTCTGCCTGGGCTCATTAGGTGAGGGCCACTGTTTTCTGACGTCCTACCAGGCGGCTATCTTCAAGGTGGACTGCTCCTTCTGCTTGCTGCTTCCTTCACTCCCTATGCTTAGTGATACAATCAGAGTTGAAGACAGACCGTGATAACCTTGCATGGGACTAAAGGAGTCAACTCTGCTGCAGACATTCATTTCTCCAGAAGAGAAAGGCAGAGCCCAGAGAAGATAGGCTGTCATGTTAGGTTCCTGTAAATTGACCAACATCTTACCCAAGACATGAAAAAAGACCAAAAAACAGTAGGGTTGGGGAGGCCCTGAAGAAACAGCAGAAGAGATGTCCCTGGTAAATGAGGTGAGGTACCCAGAAAGTATCTGGCCAGTCAAATGGGAATTTCAAAGCTATTCACAGGGGAATACTGTGGAAAGGTCACATGTTTTATAGCAAGGATACACTGGCTCTGTAAAGGCGGACATAAACCGGAAAACAATGGGTCTAAGTGGCGTGCAGGTTAGACGGAACATTTCTCTGGTGGTCTTCACTCTTTTGTTTGTTTGACATAAGTCACTTTATCAACAGCACAAGCCTGGAATTCCTGAGTCCACAGTCACATCCTGCCATCTCTTTATGCTTTTTATGTAAAATCCCATTGATTGAGTTGGGAGTTTCACAATCCAAACAATAGCCGGATACAAGGGAAGGAAGAGAGGAGTATGGGACATTTGATCTGTGGGGTGCATTGCTAGAAACGAAGCCTGGGTGGGCAAAGAGATACAAATAAGTGACTAATTGGCCAATGTAACCAACTTCAACCATTTTTGGAAATCTTAGTGCCAGGGGGAAAAAGCACGGTTTGTTATCCGTTACATTTAAGCACTGGCCAGGAGGAGAAGAAATTTAAAAAGTAATAATTTGCATGGCACGTTACACTTTTAAAATGCCTTTTGTTTGTTTTGTTTTGTCTGTCTGTCTGTCTGCCTATCTATCTATTTTTTTTTTTGAGTCAAGACCTTGCTATACAGCTCATCCTGGTCTGGAACATAGTTCTCCTGCCTCAGTTTTCCCAGTGCTGATAGCACTCATTATTATCGTTATCACTCTTATTTTGCAGTTAGGAGAGAAAAGTTAGTATCCAGCCTATGATCACACAACTAAAAATGAATAGGATCTAATTAGATATTCAAGTTTTAATCTTACAAATCCTCCTCTCTCTTTCTCTCTCTCTCTCTCTCTCTCTCTCTCTCTCTCTCTCTGTGTGTGTGTGTGTGTTTGTGTGTATGAGTTCAGAACCCTGTTTTACACAGGGTGTCCTCTTGTTTGCTCCTGTGTATGACAGGCTAGCTGGCCCACAAGCTTCTGGGGACATTCATGTCTCAGTGTCCCCAATCACTATAGGAATGTGGAGGTTATTGAGGTGCTCCTGTGTGTAACTTTATGTGGAATCTAAGACTCTGGGTTCAGGCCCTCACACTTGGATGGCAAGCATTTTGTCTCCCAACCTCCAACTTCAAACTTTCACAAAGTCATTTTGCCACCACCGTGGTGTCTGGCAAAGCACTCCCAACTTGACAAAGAGTTTGCATCACCTTCCTTGGGTAAGAAGTACTCCACAGTGCACTGTGTGCACATGAAATTACGTTTTCCCACTTTAACTGACAGAACAATAGTAGTGAGTTCCTCACAGTAAAGAGACATGAGCAGGTTCTCTCTTTGAAGAGTTCAACTGGGGTTCTGAATCTGAAATGCCTCCTGGATTATCCCCCAAATCCGTGGTCTAGTGGTGATTCCAACTGTAGTTATTAATTAATGCTTTTGTTCAGGAAACCCAAACTTCTCAGTACTCCAGACTGTTACCAAATCTATAGGGTAAGAAGTACATATTGCTAGTCTCAATTCTCTTGTGTGGATAGAAAAGATGAGGCTAAGAAAGACAGAATAGGATGCCCAGTGCCATCCAGATGGCCTAAGCAAGACCAGGCACAGAACTTGGATGACCCAACATGGGGCTACTTCAGTTCTTTAGAGGGATAACACATCGACTACGAAAACATCTGTGAGAGCCAGTGAGCTAACAGAGGTATATCTAGACAGGCTTGCCATCAATGCTTCCAACGACCAACAAGGAGGCAGAGAATGAGGCTTATGGTGACAACAGGTCTAACTTCCTCTGATCAGAAGGAATTAAAAACACTGTTAAATCTCTCAAAACAGCCAGTCTACCTGTTCGCTCTCAGATGAGGCTGTCTACCCAAATAAGTATTTGTTGGCTCCATCTGAATGAAGCAAGAGATACTCACATGTCTTACAACACCCCCTCCTCCCTTCCAGAAAATACGAGCCCTGAGCCCCCACCAGATCTTATGGTTGGGAATTCACCTCTGCCCTTATTTTTCCAGTTCATCTCTGAGATGTTTTCTCTCTCCGCACTCCATAAATGCTCTTGTATTGTGCACAGAAGAAGAAACTCCACTGTTTTCAATTATTTTGTAACAATTAAGCATGCAAATGTGGGAGCAACATTTAATAAACTTCTATGGACATTTAGGAGGAAAGAAAGAATGAACCAACAAAAATCAGAATCATCAAAGGACTCTTACAAAACCAGTATTTTGAGCCTTTAATTGAAAATGAATCAGAAACAGGCGTGTGAAATTTCCCATGAAATACACATAGGGTTTTAAAAAATTTTAGAGGGTGCTCTGGGAAGAGAAGACTCTGGGTCAAACCCAGTCCACACTGATGAGAAGAAAAAGATTAATTTCAGAGAACTGAAGCATGATGGCTGGCTGATCTACAAGACATTTTGGGGACAAGAGCAGGGAGAGCAAGGAAGGATGCCCTGGCGTTTCTCTTGCTACCATGGAGAACGGAACAATCTATACAGATCTGAGAATCCCCAGAAGGAAGAGCTTAGCAACTCAGAGCAGCAAACCCAAACCACAGGATCCATACCCAGAGCACTCTGGGAAAATGGTCTGCATGCCTGTTTCCCGAAGCAGAGGGGCTAGTTGCTCATTCTCTTCTGCAAAATGAAGGAAGTACAGGTGTCCCAGAGGCCTCAGGCCCTGTAGGGTTGTCCTGTGTTAATACTAAAGATCTGGAATCTGTGGACTCTCTTATGGAGGAAGACCAGGTCATGTATAAGCAGTTACTTCTTTACAGCGTGTCAGGGCTAAAGGGAATTTTATAAGAAAATGCTGGGGTCTTTTTCCAGAAATTCTGAGAGTAACAGGCCTGGGCGCAGAACTGGTGGCAGGCTACAGTGTCAGAAAACTAATAATACATGTTGATGACTCTGTGACTTCCACTGGGCATCACCAACGCTGGTTACCCGAGAAAGCCAGATGCACACCCTCACCCATGCTCCTCATTCCAGATAGTATTTGGATTATTTTGTTCTTTGAAGAACACCTCTTTCGACCATTTTACTCGAGAGCTGTTGACATTAGAGAACTGGACTAAAAGAGCACACCATCACTCAACCACAATGAATTGCTCTTTTAGCGATGACCATGCTGAAGGTAGATTCCAGTGTTATTATTTTTCTATTCCAAATCAATGATGGCTACAAACAGAAAGCCTTAGCAATATTATTGTGTAGCTGCTTGAGTGGCACCTGCAGAACATGTCTCTTTGGTCCCTTAGGTGGACGATGACAATAGTCAGGAAAGAGACAGGATGAAGTTTCAAAGTCCTTGTGAGTTGAGTAAGCCCTGGTGCTCTGTTCCGCTCTGGGAAACACATTTACTATGGGATGTGTCCCTTCGGGCACATGGATTCTTAATCAATGCTGCTGGTATCCTTGCCCACTTCTGTCCTCCTAAGGCACTGGATCTTAAAACCTAATCTGTTTGTGGTTTTTTTTTTTTTTTTTCTATCCATTGCCTTCTTACTCTGAAAGAATTTGTAAGAATGGCATATTAAGTTGATGACATCCCAAGCCCAACTGAGTGACAGTTGCTTTGAAAGGCATTCTAAAGCATCATACAAACAGTTGCCTTAATTTTCCATTGTTTTGAATGAAACCAAACTACAAGCAAGGTATGTTCAAATGGGTCACTGAGCCCTGAGAATCTCACATGGGTCTCCTCACATGCTAACAGAATTCTGTGGGAAGAAAACTGCAAGGGTGAGCATGTAGCCTTACGCATCGAGTATGAAAACTTTGAAATAATGGATCCTTCTGTGCTAAATTATGTTTACTCCCAGGGATCCTTAGAGCTATGGTTTTCTTTGTTCTACCAAAGGAAAAAGGAAATATATCAGGAAGCTGGGCCAGTCCACAGGAAGTCTCACTTGGTCTGATAAAAGGAACTGATGTGCAGTGGCTTGGGATGCAGTTATAAGTCAATCTGCCTTGAAATGACAAGAAATGCTGTTCAAGAAAAACTGGAGCCTGAAGTCAGCCTAGCTCGATCGTTTCCTTTACCTGTGGTGGAACACTCCCTTCTTTGTATTTCTCCTAACTGCCCCAATCCTTTCTCTGATTTAAAGTCTATGTGTAAGTTTTGTGAGCATATGAGTGAAAGAGGAGGAAAGGAGAAACAGGAGTTAAAGGACAAGGAGACAAAGGCGAAAGTGAGGGAGGCAGAAGAGGAAGCATTGTCAAGTCAAAGTACCCTCTTGTTCTCTGGTGAGTTACTGAACGTATTTTGAATCACCTCTGCAGTCTGTTGTGGTCAAACAGAGGCTGTCAATTTCACAGTCTACCTCTTGCCCACCTGTCAGTACACTTGCTAACAAAGCTGGGGGACTAGCTTTTTCCTGGATACACAGGGAAGGCTTAGGTCTTCATGCATAATTGGTGGAGTATGAACAATTTAATGAATGAGACCAGCACAAGATGTGCTCAGGAGTCATGGCAACTAGAAACAGCAAAATTTATGTATTTCTCACAAGCTGGGTTAGAGCTGAGCCTTGTGATGCAGGCAGAAGGACTGCAAATTCTACCCCTGCCTAGGGCTAGAGATTGAGTTCAGGTCCAACCTGAACAACTTCGCAAAACCCTGGCTCAAAACATACAGTAAATTTTAAAAACAACCAACCTTCTTTTGAAGATTGCTCAGTGGTAAAGCATGTGCCCAGAGCATGTGCAAAGCCCAGGTTCTAATACCAGAAGGCTAAAAAAGGGAGGAAGAGTTAGACTTTGAGTCTCAAACTACATGGAGACATGTGTGTCAATTTGGTGATTTTTTCATAGTGACAAGACTCCATAAACTTTGGAGGCAATAAGATTGGGTCTG
Organism: Rhynchomys soricoides; assembly: GCA_019843965.1. Lineage (NCBI taxonomy): Eukaryota > Metazoa > Chordata > Mammalia > Rodentia > Muridae > Rhynchomys > Rhynchomys soricoides. The sequence goes on from JADRCH010000146.1 coordinate 2,920,104, forward strand.
GATAATTGTACTCCCCCCCTCCCCAATTTCTTGAAGAAATTACTTAATTGCTTCAAAGTGGAACCAAGACACATACCATAGGATTGATATAAGGACCAAGGTAAATGTATCTTAAGGGCCAGACATCAGTGCTTAAAACAAGATTAATAACTAGGTTTTTAAGTTTTTTCTTATGACTCTGATCATCCAAGTTTTTATACCCCTTAGATGGATGGTGAATAATGCATCCAGTCTTCGGTAAGGACTAGACTAAAAGAAGCCTTGGTTGGACCACTGGGTCCATACACATGGCCCAAGATACTATTTCACACCGAACTGGGGCCTTCTGGGGCAGACCATGTTTGCCCATAGCACTGCACCACTTCCTGTTTTAAGAAGCAGAAAGAAATAAAAAGCCTGCCAGAAAACTCATTAAGGGGCTCAACATTCTTTTTAGACATCAAATAAGTCCTCAAAATATTGTTTTCTTAAGAGTTAAGTGTAAATGAATAAAAACCAGACAAATTCAATTTCCCTTCAATTAAATAGGATTTTTTAAAAGTCCAGGGTACAGGCTCTTGGAGCCAAATGTGTTTTGGTTTTTAAATGTGACTTGACTTTTAGAAAAGAGTCTAAGACCCCGGTGCACAGTTGGACCCTATTCTGAGATGGTGTCAACACACAGGGATCAACACCACTGCACCATGAGTTGCTGGTGGAGACAACCGGGTTTCCAAAAGCTCACAGTGCACCTCTTAAGAGCTCAGCCAATGGCTGGTCTTAAGAGTCACCCAATAGCCCAAGATCTTAGAGCAGCCACATGAGATAGAAAGAATGTCAGAGTTCAGTCACCCACACTCCAAAATCAGACCTAGGAGTACACAACCTGGCCGGAATGAACTTAGGATTAGAAGAGAATGGTGTCATTGTAACTTAGTTTACATGTGGGACAATTAAAGATTAAATGTCATGTGAGCAGCAGAAGTCAGGTGACCTGCCCAGGATCCAATAGTGGAGGTAGAGCCTGGGTTAGAAATATGGAGTGTGACTCCTTGGCCACACAATTTCTCAAAATGAGAACTCAAGTCTCTGGGATCCATGCACTTTTATTAAAATGGTTTCAATAAATCTCTAGCAGACCATTTCAATTTTTGCTTCTTTTAATTTTTGAAAATAATATATACTAATGGTTAGAGAGAAAGATTTCCCTGAATTTCTGATGTGAAAGGTAGATGTCTGCTTTTCCTATTCAGAGGCACCTAGTGTTAACCACTTAATGAATATAATTCTAGAAATTATTTGTACATAAATAATCATACATACATTTGCTTAAATGTCTTCTATAAATGGGCCATGCAGTTTGGAATATTTTATGTGATAATATTCCATTGAGAACTTGAGAACTTTCTAAATAAGTGTCTATAGTAATTATTTCATTCCATGGTGTATATATATATATATATTCCATAACTATTTTTCATCTTTGCCATTATAAAGATGCTACAATAAGCATCTTGCTCATGTGTCTTTAGTTTCTGAATGAATACAGATAAGGATAAGTAAGTTGTCCTTTCTAACATGGCACATTAATGAATCTTTTAATCTTTTTTGTCCTCTTCCGTCGTGACAGTCAGAAATCTTTATGTTTGCTTAGGCTTGAGATTCTTGTTTTTGTTTTTGTTTTTGTTTTTGTTTTTTCGAGACAGGGTTTCTCTGTGTAGCCCTGGCTGTCCTGGACCTCACTCTGTAGACCAGGCTGGCCTCGAACTCAGAAATCCGCCTGCCTCTGCCTCCCAAGTGCTGGGATTAAAGGTGTGCGCCACCACTGCCCGGCTAGGCTTGAGATTCTTAAATTGATTGTTCATTGTATTTCTCCTTCCAGTATCTTTGTCCATTTCTCACTGAGTAGTCTTTTTCTTACTGATCTGTAAGTGGTTATTACACCTGATAGTATGAGAAACAGTTGCCAAGCTTTCTCATTTATCTTTTCAGTGTGCTTGTTCCTTTTTGTGGTGCTGGCAGACAAGCACAGCACCTTGGCCGTGCTGCTCTGTCACTGAGCCACAAGGCAGCCCCATCTTTTTTAACCTTTTTTCACTTGTTTGTGTTTGTTTTTGTTTGTGTTTTTGTTTTTTGTCTCCATGTTAACATACACATTGAAGACCTGGAGGAAGAGAGAAGGAGGAGGGATTTCCTTGGCTCAAGCTCTGGACTTCCAAAACTGCCCACATAAAGGGCTACTATCACCTAAGGTGGAAGAGCTACTGAACGCTACACTGTTGTCACCTTGGGGCACTATGCCTATGTGTCCATAACATTAGGCTATGTATAAATAGTGACCCCCCCCCAATGGATAGTGCCTTCTTTGGAATCATGGATCATCAGAGCTCAAAATAAGGAAGTTGAGAAACTTCTACTCTCTAGAAATCTGAAATAAATAAATAAATAAATAGTGGAGCCATCTTGTTCTCATTCATGGATGTGGACCATCGCTGGAACACTGTGCTTATTCAATTTGGGTGAATAAATAAATGATTGAGTTTGCATTAAAGGATAAATGTCTAAATACAAAATGACTCTATAGATACAAATTTCAACATGCTTAGAGGAGGATTCCAACAGAGTCACCATAAAGACAGTTTAAAGGCTGAATAATCTACAATATCAAGCTATTTTTTCATTCTTTGGCTGCGTGAATGATAGTGTACAATGATTTGCTTTCAGACTGGATGCCTTTCCACATAAAATCAACGAATGCTCACCTATTCAGAACAGACAAATATGCTTCTGGACTGCTAGATTCCAGTAGATAATTGAAAGCCACACATGTATGGAAAAGTAAGATTAAAGCTCCCTTGGCACCTGTAATTCAGGCATCTTGCATGTGTGCACTGAAATGTGACATAAGTCTCTCATGACCTTGGATGCTAAGCTCTGGCTGAGTCAATGGACCTGCTCTTGGAAAATCATTCTGCAGGACTCAAGTCTGTGTCTTCCTTGAGAGTTTGAAACCTTTTGGACGCTGAGATTGTGATCATAAAGTAAATGGCAGTGTGTTGTTCCCTAAAAATAGGGAATGCCTTAAAGACTTCAGGTGAGAGTAATTTTGGAGCTGCTGTAAAGTTGGTCTGAACTACTGGAAGTGAACTATCGCTTCTGTCTCTCATCCTACTGGAATGAGGCACAAAAGTAACTGTGTCTTGGTGTGATCAAAGTGTGAGTGCTAATAATGGAGACAGCTGGCCTGACCTATACATGAGAGAATGTCACACTTCTCTGAATTTCTATAGAAGTTTAGTTTTAGTCTCAGGGAAACAACCTTCCCTTCTGCATGGTCTCCATTACCATCTACTGATTCATTCTTAAAAAGAGCTGAAGTTGTCACCTAGGATAGACCTCCCAATTACAAACACACCTCCCTCATGGTCAGATTCCTCCGAACACTGGGCAAAAAGTCATATTTGAAGGAGCAAATGGAGCAATCAATGTTTTAAAACAATTTTCATAGTTTGGGGGATCAGATCCAGTCTTGTGCAGACTAGACACATGCTTGACCACTGAACCAAATTCACAGCCCTTGGCTCTTTGAAATCGGGTTTTGGCATGTGGCTCAGCCTGACTTTGAAATCACTAACTGTCCCAGACTGTCCTTGGGCTTGGGATACTCCTGTCTCTGCACTTTAAGTGCTGGGAATGCAGGCATGTGCCTCACTCTTGTGTAACCACATTTTTACAACAGCAGAAGAAATGGAATTTTCCCTCCCTCGCTTGGTGCCTACTTAGTAAGCAGTGGCGGGTGGACCTTTCTGTTTTCCCAAACTCATCTCTACTGTCTAGTCCTTATGGTTCACTAGAAGCTTCTAATAGAGTTTCTAATAAGACACTGCCACGTCTATTGACTAAGGATCAAGAGGACTGTGAGAAGAACACAGTCACTAAGGGATTTGTACGGCTATGTAGACTACTATAAATTTAAGAATTGATTATTTCTGATTATATATTTTATAAGACCCAATTCTTTATCACAATATTTAAAGAATTCTATAATCTACTTCTATCTAATCTTTCCACTCCCTCTCCAATGCATTTCCTTTCCAAAGCCCTTGACCACATTATCACAGGCAAGTCTATCCATACCTCGAGGTCAACTTCCAGATTCATTTATGTAAGGAAGTAGCACTGCAGGTGTGTGCAGAAGAAGCAGGCATCCTGCAATCAGAAAGACTTAGACTTGAAAACCCCAACTCTGCCACCTACTAGCTGTAATCTTGGGCAAGCAGCCTTGCCAGTCTGAACTTCTATTTATTCTGGGTGGAATGGAGCTACTGCAGGATAAACTCCCATAAGTCTGCAGCGAGGGTTAATGCCAAGGGAACAAGGAATAAGAAACTACCTATGTAATGTCTCCTTAGATCTTCCCTGGTGTCATTCAGATGGTTCTTTCCTGGCACAGGGCTGTCATGACACTTGATAAACCCCATTGAAATACACAGTTCCTCTTCTAGTTGAGAAGCTAAGCCAGGTCACCAGGTCTGGCTCTGAAGAGCAGTCAGACAGTTGCGTTAATATGGTTGATCAGCATACAGTCTCCACTTCATACAGAAGACTGTTATCCTAGCGACTGTCTCATTTTTAAGATGCTAGGCCCAGAGATAGCAGCATGGGGAGGGGATAGTGATTCCTTCTGTTACCTCTGGAGAAATGATCTGAAATGTATTACTAAGTGGCATGGAAGATACGGAAACAACAGAAAATGAAACAAGGCGTAGCCTTCTGCAGAGAAAACCACCTGCAGAACATTGAGATGACCAAAAAAAAAAAAATGCATTATAGACCAGCACTGAGCAATTCCTATAGTCCCAGATCCCAGGAGGTGAAACAAAAGGCTCAGAAGTTTGTGATCATCCTTAAGTACATTGTGAGTTTGAGGCAAGCCAATGAGACACAGGACTGTGCAAAGGGATGCTGGGGAGATGGCTCAGTGAGTAAAACGCTTGCCACACAAGACTGGGGGCCTGAGTTTGAATGCCCAGAGTTACATGAAGCCAGACAGAAGTAACACAGGTCTCTATTCCAAGGGCTTCTGTTGTGAGATAGGAGATCTAAACAGAATATTCTTCTGAAGATCCTGAGCCGATGCACACAGCAGCTGACAGCAAGGAGACCCTATCACAAACAAGGTGGAAGGGGAGTACCAACGCCCCAGGTCATCCTGTCTGTTATCTCCATTTGCCTGTCCATGCTTACACACACACACACACACACACACACACACACACACACACACACACACTGAACAACCAATAAATAACCAATAAATATCGATGGTTTATTCTGAAAGCCTATACCTCAAGCTTTAGGTTGAATGAGACTTTAGTTTGGGGATATTTTGTGAGGTTTAAGGTAGAATAAAGGGAAGTTTATTAGTGCCAAAAACATTTTGCCAAGATTTATTTATTTATTTATTTATTTATATTTATTATTCTTTTTGCTGTGAATTAGACTAATGCTACATTTCTAGGGGGAAAAGGGTTTGATTTTAGCCAAACAATTTTTAAAACCAATGCCAACTTACTGTTCAACCTCAAACTAAAGAAGACACTGAAATTTTAAATCTTATTTAATGGGGTTATTACCAAAGACCTTCTTGCTTCACTATTCAGAAAATAGATCTCTTAGGTCTGTCCTAATACATCTGAGAGTGTTTAATTTAAAGAGGCAAAACCTCATTGTTTTTTTTTTTTTACACCTGCCCGCCATCAGGAAAGGGGCCTGCTGATTATTTAAGTAATGGTATATTTTGGATAGATTTTTTTTTTTTTTTGGATAATGGAAACTTTGTTTATGATGCATAGAGTCAAAGAAGATATACTCTAGAAAATAATTGTGTTTTCAAAACCTATCTGAAAATTTTGACTCTCTCTCTTTTTCTCTGTGTGTGTGTGCGTGTGTGTACAAATGTAACTCAAGATAGTGGGAATATATTTGTCACTAAATTGCAGAAGTGTCAGTAGTTTAAGGCGTCTGGTATTTCAAGATTCTTCTCTTAAAGCTCTTTTGCTGCAGTGTTCTATAATCTTACATGATATGACCTGTGACATGGTAGAGTAAAGAGAGCACCACTCTATCTCCCAGGACCCCTGAATTCTCACTTTTTCCTCCTGTGACCACGAAATTCATATTCAGCATGCGGGACCTTGGTTTTCCCATAGGTAAACCGAGAGCATCAGGCTCAGTAGTCTTTACACAGTCTCTACAGCTTTAAAACTGCACAGCTATGGATGTGAATCATATGAGGAGAAAGCTTTCAAGTGGGGACAGTTCACTTGGAAGCTGCTTCAGAGAGCAATCATGTGGTCATGGAGACAGACAAAGTAACCATCTAATTTGCCTGGTATCCTTGTGAATTTAGGTGGCATGTCCTCCTGGGGGACAGAAGCCAAGGATAGCACTATTCTTCTCTCTTGACTCCTTTTTCTCAGAGCTCCTTCTCAATGTCTGTCCTGAGAGCAGCAGTCTACCCTCTATCTGGCATATGGCTCTCCTCTGGCTCATAGATGGCAGCTTCCCTCTCTCCTATCCCATCCTTTAGTGCTTGTTCAGAAGCGCTCTCTCTACTCAGGTCCCCATGCACTTCATTAGAAGTGCTCCTCCTACCTGGTACAGCACCTTCAGCGTGTGAGCACTAATCACATTAGTCTCTATGTGCATCTTTCACTAGCTGACTTTCAACTGCTGATTATCTGTCCTACATACACAAAACAGAGCCTTAAGACACAAGATGTGTGCCACAAATACATATCAAAGCTATGAAATCCACAGAACGTTAAAGTCAGACCTGTGTTCGATTACTGTGAGCAGCAAATCTTTATAAGAACTAAGGGAAGACGAAGTTCAATGAAGGTGCATCCACCCGAAGTACCAGATCTTATCTAAAGAAGCTGCTTTAGACCTACTTCACAGATGAGAAAACTGAGACCCAAGAGCTAAGAACCTTGCCATGATACACACAGTAAGTAAGCAGAAGAAACAAGGGTGAAGCTAGGTTTACTCCCAGGCCTCCCTCTCTTTCCGTATTTCCCAGGTTCACACACATGTCTAACTCTTCTCTGGTTGATTCCCAATCTTTACATTCGTAGTTCTACAGATGGCATCAATCTGATCAAAGGAACCTGCCTAGGACTAAGATGCAGCTTGAAACCAGGTCATTTCTTTAAGCAGCAAGCAGTATCACGTGCTTCCCAACACTGATAATATCACTGTGGGGAGCAGCGGTGGGGTAGAGTGTTCTTTAAAATGACAGGTTAACTTGTCTATAGCTAAAAACGAGCAAAGAAACCGAGGCTTTCCATAGGGGTTCTCCCAACAGACGTTCTTGGAAAAGCAGAGAACATAATTTGGAAGGGCAGCATGATTGAACATTTACAACCTCAAAGGCTAAACAAAACGTGGGACTACTGTAAAGAAAGCAGAACTTCCCTAGCACCCTGAGCCATGTACATCCTGGGCACCAAGACCCATAGGTATTTCCAAATTTTGTGATTGAGCAACATGCATGCAGGTGCAAAAAATATCACATCACAGAATCACTCAGTGCTGATTGTTCCAGGCTGTTCCAACTGGCAAGCTAAATACTCTGTGTCTACAGATTACATTTGATTTATAGTGTCCTCTGACCTTTGTCCATGTAGGGCAGGATGGTGGTTTAGTATACAAGCAACTGGAAACACCAGTGCAAAGTAGTCCCATGGGATTTTTATGAAGATTATGAAGGTCAAAGATGTTTTATAGTTGTAAATTCATATAGTAAGATCAGAAGTTGGTTAACCTTTCTTCCAATTCAGTCTTCCAGTATCTACACTAAGCACGGAATTGAACCATCATGTAAGTGGGGTCTAGGATCCCCCAAATCATAAGGTCACATATAAACAGGAACCTGTAGCTTCTACATAGCTAAAAGGCTAAAGGATATACTGAAGACTAAACCTGCCAGAACCTTGGTGTTCAGAAGAGAGCTTGAAAAGCAACTGATCTATAGACAGCCTTGGAGTTAAGTCTCCCAGGTGAGAAACAAGGTGTTCCTTGGGAGGCTTTGGGGGTTGGGGGTTCGTGGGCTCCCATTATTTATCCTAAAAGAGTCCCTACCTCCATCTTTGGTATGAAGTGGCAACCTCCTGGTCTAAGGTTGCTCTTTATGCCTGTCTTGCCCATCCCAATGTGCACAGTGTGGGGTTAACACATCCTGGGTACACAGACCACAGCTTCCTCCAGGGCTCAGGGCCTGTGCTTAGAGGTCTGCACACTGAACAGCTATTGCTTCACTTCTTCTCAGAGTGTCCACATAAAGCCTCTGGAGCCACATTACCTCCCTTCTGGATCAGAGGGGAGTTTTAGGGGGTAAATGAAAAGGGCTCTGAATGGGGGTGTGATGATTTTAGAAGGATCATCTGGTTACTGAACCTGGGAATGTAGGCACTTGCAAGAGCATACCAACAGGAAGCAGAGAAACAGGGCCCGGTGACCTCCCCTGTCAGGTCTCTAGAGCACTCCTCTCAGAAACCCACTCAAGTCAAGTTTGATGAACCTGTGGCTATGTGATTATGTTAAAACCCCGATTACAACCAGTTATCTCATCTCTGTCTTCAAGTTCCTTCAGTTGGTGCCTTTTACCTAAGTCAGCACGTTTCAGAGAGGGAGGGAGGGAGGGAGGGAGAGAGAGAGAGAGAGAGAGAGAGAGGGAGAGAGAGAGAGAGAGAGAGAGAGAGAGAAAGAGAGAGAGGAGCCTTAGAAAATAAAAACACTCTGACCCCACCCAGAAGATAAAAATCTGTTGAATTCTCTAGAGCCAACACCTTAACCTCCTCTTAGTCAAGCCATGAGTAGGAAGTGGATTCCTCTGGGTTCTGGAGAAGGCTGCTCTGCCAGTCCCCACCTCACCAGCCTGATAGTTTTTCCAGAGCAATTCCTGCTTGATGTGCAGCCTTGAAGCCAACGTCTGCTCTCATTCATTCTCCTAAGTCCTCTTAGGCTAGTCACGTTAGGGGGTGTCCCTCCTCTCTGCTCCTGGCCCTACTTCCCTCTGAAAGAGGGAGCACTCAACTTTTTTGAAGCATGACGGGGAACCCAGACTCACGGGTCTGCTGGGCAGCACTTTGTAACCTAGACCCAAGCTGGGCCAGCGCGGAAGGGGGGTGGGGGTGGAACAGGCAAGCCCCAGGCCATGGGCTCAGAACCAGCCACCGCAAGCGGACGGCTGTGAAGGAGTTTAATTCTTACTGAGAGGACAGCTCCTGGATCCCTTGCTCTGAAGCTGGCGCACACAGAGTGCGGGATCTGAGGCACAGAGGAGCCGGAGAGCCAGGAGATTTCCTAGCCCGAGGAAGAGCGAGGCGGGCCCGTTAGCTCCGGGCAGCCGGCGTCCGCAAATCTCCGGGCAGCAGCAGTAAGAGAAGGGGGGAAGAGAAACCGGTCTGGCTGACATGTAAACAGGGGCTTCCATCTGGACCTGCTGGCTCAGCCGGATCCTCAGACACCCTCCTTTTCACCCCTCCCCTCCCGCAACTAATCCTCCAACTCGCTCCCGGGATCGGGGAACCCCAGCCGGCGCCGAACGCTGCTCCTGCCCGCGCTGATCTCGGCCTCTGGCGTGAGGAAGCTGGCGGCCAGACTAGTGCCTGGCGCCGGGGCCAGGTCGTCTGGGTGCCGGGTGGGAACCGACCCGGCGATCTCCCGCCCTAGACTCTGGTCCGCGCCCCGGGTCCCCAGGTTTCAGCTGCCGGGTCTCGCAGCCCTCCGGGAGGCGCAGTGGGAGCCTGCGGGATTCCACTGTGGCGCAAGGAGGTAGATAGCCTTGGGCGGGAAGGCTGGCCGGCCTCTTCGGAATGGGGGACTCTCCACCCGGAGGAGACGGCGCGAAGCCGGGGCGCGGAAGGAAGGGAGAGCAGCCACGTCTTCCGGGACCCCGGCGTCCAGCCCTCCCGCCGCCCCGGTCGGCCCTCGCCCCGCGCCCACTGCCCAGCTGCTTACCTTAATAGTCCCGTCCATTTGGCCAAGTCTGCAGCCGAGCCCCCCAATATTCCACACATTGACCCGGTTACAGCCTGACCTCGTAGCCCCTTCAGATTAGCCCGGCGCGGCCTCTTTGGCGCCCTGGGCCCTCTCTGAGTGCCCCCTGCGAGCGCCCTGCCTTCGCTCCCCTGTGCACGTTTGTTGTTGTAGCGGATCGAAAAAGAGACAGTTAACCGGATGAAACTTTTTTTCAGCTAATTTTGGGAAGTGACTTCACTTTGCGATCGGGGAGGAAGTCCTATCTCTCTCTCTCTCTCTCTCTCTCTCTCTCTCTCTCTCTCTCTCTCTCCCCTCGCCCTCTCCCCTCTCTTCTCTGCTCTCTCTTGTCTTCCCTCCCCCACACCCCCTCTTCCTCTCCTCGCCCTGCTTTTTGCATCACTCGCTATATAAATATACGCGAGATGCCCAGATACATTCATGCACTGCGCACACAGGATACTGGCTCCTGGGAGATAAGAGCTGGCCAGGAACAATGACGGGGTCCACGCCCAGTATCCGCTCCCTGATTCCTGAAGTCTGCAACTCCCCCATCACCTCCCCCCCCCCCCAAATCCAAAGCCAAACGCCTCTGGCTTCTTTCCTTTCCCTTGGGCCTTTGGCCGAAGGTGGCCCTCCTGACTCATTCACTTTCCGTTTCTTCCCACAGATACATTCATTAATGCTTTTTCCAGCCGGAGTCAAACTTCTTTTTGGGGATGGGAGGAAGAAGGCGGGAGAGTTTGCTAGGACAGGGGATAACCTGGCTACGCTGACTGCCAGAGGAGATTCGGACGCAGATCAAGGCAAACCTACTATTTTTAAAAAGGAAGGAAGGAAGGAAGGAAGGAAAGAAAGAAAGAAAGAAAGAAAGAAAGAAAAATCCCGAAAGCACTTTTTGCATCCAAGCGCTGGTCTCCGGAGTCCCCCGGACCTGACCTGTCAAGGGTGTGACTCAATACCTCAAGCTTTGTTAGCAGTGAGATGACCAAGCTTTGGCGCGCCTAGACTCCGGGCTCCGCCAGCCAGCTAAAGAGGCAGACCAGCCGTAACCTAGGCTTCTTGGGTTAAATCCTCTCACCTATCGGGACCGACGGCTCAAGCCCTTCAATACCAACGCATCTCCCAAGGAACTGACATCAGGGCGAGCTTGCCCTCCGTACTATGCAGCAGGACCCAGCAGCGCGGCAAGCCGCGGCTCAGCACAGACCCCACCTTGGATGAGAACGGACGGTCTAAGGGTCCAAGCTAGGGACTGTCATTCCCACCCAGCTGGGTTCCCTCTGCTATCCCCCGCCTCCCCTGCTGGACCCGGGAGCACTCTAGTTAAGGCTTCTCTGGGGTACCGGCGCTGGCGGCCTGACTCCCATCACCCAGACTTCGAAAACAGGTTACCTTTTCCACGCTGTTCAGACCACGCTGTGGACTTTCTCACTTTTATTTAAGAGTCCTCCCGGGAAAAAGAGGGGGGAAATCCAGAGCAGATCCGAATAAATTGGAAAGAAAAAAAAAATCAAAAGGGTATCCACGGCGGCAAAAAGGTGACTTATTAATTCTTTATTTCTTCAGGAGCAATTGCGCTCGCTCGCCTCCCTCCCCCTCCCCCTATCCAAATTAGTCTCATCAATTCAGCTCCAATTTGGGGTTCGAATACAGACACTGGTCTGAACGTGACCAGACCTGGAGTGGTGGTGCAGCCTGCCAGCAATTGAGACTCGGTTTACTGTGGGGGGTGGGGTGGGGGCCGGGCCCACTCCCCCTCCTCCTGTCTGCTTCTCAATCCAGGGGTCTGCTCCGGGGCTCCCCTGGGACAGCCACATCTGGTTACCGCTAGCGGGGTCAGTCTCCCCCTTTGCCTGGGGCCACCAGTTCTGGAGTTCAATTAAAAGAAATCAGGCTTAACCCTTTCCTGCCTGCGGCCGGGCTGCCCGCCCTCTTGCTCTTCCCCTCAGCGTTTCCACATGCTTTCCAGAGAGGAAAGAGGTTAAAGGGAAAGGAAGAATGAATTACATCCTTTCAAACCCCAAATTGTTTCCTTTTCAGCCCAGACTCTACAGACATTCAAACGACAACGTAGCTTTCAGGAGGGTGCACCCAAGCTGTACTGTGCCTCTTTTTGCCCAAAAGAAGTGTTTACTTCTCCATGCAGAGGGTCCCCTTCCAGGCACTGGACAGTTACAAAGGCCACAAATAGTCAATCCACATTTAATAACTACCCCCTCAAGCGCCAAGTAGCAATCACCAGGTTTTCCTTTTCAACTTCTGTTGATCTGGTAAATGACGGTCATCTTCATTGCTGAATAACATTTACTGGAATAATTCACTGGAATAACCCCGAACTTCATTGAGCTCAATTCCTTCTCACCAGTGTCGTTTAACAAGAATCCAAATAAAAATAAAGATTTGAGCCCCCATCTCAGCTAGGGAGTACTTTTTTGTCTCTGCCTGCAAAACTGACACTGAAGCAATTTCACAATTTGGAGGGGGTGCACTGGCATAGGCACCCCCTGGGCATGACAGGCTTAGGCACCATTGCAGTCTATGGGTATTTTACCACCAAACCCTCCATCGGAACCTGCTCTCCATTCACAGGGTTTCTCCACACAGAAGAAGGCACTGTCCCCCAGTTTTGAACAGATCTGGGGTGGAATGTCAGATTCCTTCCATCCTGTGCTGTTGCTCTGGTGGGCGAGTTTGCCCGCTTATGTAACTCTGGGGATGGTGCTCCACTCGATCCTCTCCTGGCTCTCTTTTAAATCCCGAAGGGGGGAAAAGCCCTAACCAAACACAACAGTAAACAAGTCTGCCTGTTTAATGTGGTTACCACCAGACATCTGGAAAGATGGTTTGATCCTGGCAGCTCACATTGTTTTCATGAGCAGCCAAAGAGAATATTTTGAATGTTTGCATTGAGACAAATTGATAGAGAGCCTGCGGTGAGGCCTGCTGCAAATGAAAACTGTCTTGCGTCGGGAGAGGGCAGGTCCCTCCCCTTCTCTCGCCTCTCACTCGCCTTCCCTTTCCTACCCCCACTCCTTTCTGGCTCTCTCCCGCTCTTCTCTTCCCTGTCTACCAGTCCAGCTCAGGAATGGCAGCCCCTGCCCACACAGTGGTGCACGCCCTCTTTCCTGGCGCTCTAAGGACTGTGGGCTTCACTCTTTTCCAGACTGGGGGCTAGGTGTTGGTACCGGTACCTTCGCTGCTGTTCCACCAGCCCATTCTTGATTTTCATGTTAGGGGAAGCTCATAGCAGAAGAAGCCAGGCTAAAGTATTATTATTTTTTAAGGTACAAACAGGAAAAAAAATTATTCCAACAACAAAGCATCCTGGAGCACATTTCTAAGTTGTATAGAAGACGCAAACACGTAAGTGAATAGTTAGGAAGTGTTTGAGTTTGGGGAGTTTTCATTAAAGCACTGATGAAACTATTTGTTTTATATACACTTGACAATTTCAAAGATGCGGAAGTCCTGCTTCCCCAGGGAGGGAAACGGCCGACAAAACGTGTCTTGGCTCGCTCAATGTCAGCCCTTTTGACCGGGTCAAGACTTTCCAGACACAAGCTTCCCGGGCTCTTTTGGTCCTTGCCTGGGACGGGAGTGGGAGGACGGGACAATCGGAGCCCGATCCCTGGGGTGCCTTAGAACCAGATGACATCTGCATCATTTGAAGTTCCTAAAGATGCCAAGTCTGGCAAAGCATCTCTGGGGGAGCCTTCCCCTTGCGTCCTCTTCTCCCACTGATTCAGAGGGTATCTAGCTGGCAAAGCAGGGGGGAAGCGGTGGAGGAAGGGGTGGGGGAAGGGGTTGGCAGGCGAACGCCAAAACTCCAGACTGCAGAACTGCAGCTTCAAGTGTCTGGCCTCTCGCTCGAGGCCATAATTAATTTGAGATTTATTTTTATTGGAGAACTCGAGTCTCGTCTGACCTTAGCCAAACAAGGCAGCTTGAGCCGCCCCTGGATGCGCTTGAATGCTGGGGTATATTTCTGCAGGAAGGCTCTGCAGGAGCGCCTGCTTTGAATTTGTTTCTCAGACTTCATCCACTCACAGATTGAAGGAAGATTTAGAGCCTCTGTTCGCCCTGCCCGCTCCCCACGCTAGTTCTTGCCTTAGCACCGACCCTGTTCAAAACGCTACGTGGGAGGCCGCAGCGCCGGCAGAGCCGCGCAGGGGCCAGGCCAGGAGGGTCTCAGAGACCCAAGCCCCAGACAATTGGAAGCCGAACCCCCAGACCACTCGGCGTCGTCCAGAAAACCCCAAGGGAGTCGGAGGCTGACCAGAGAGAGCAGGATGACAGGAGGTGGAGACCAGCCGGGTGTCTCAACCCGACCCTCATCCAGTGGCGGCGCCGTGATGGGGACTATGGAGGTCGTGGGTGGGTTCAGCTTCTGGAATCTCAGCCAACCAGTAGCCCCCTACAATATCCTTTCCAAATACGGACCACTGTCCTTCAGGACCCACATGCCAGCAACTTATGGGCAGCATCACTGTGCAAGTTCAGGACCCAGCAGCCTCCCTTTGTCTGAGTCAAGGAAGAAGAAGGATGTCTCCTCCAAAAGCAGCTTGGGCAGAATCCTCAGGCTGGTAGATTGGAGAGCAGAAAGAGGAGAACCCTGTCAGGCTTGTGCAGGTGTATGTGTGCTTATCAGATCTCAAGGAAATTCCCCATTTGATGGAATTTCACATTCTTCTAGTGCTATGCTATTATTGGGTTGAGTTACTGCACTAGGTCTTCTGGTCTTCTCCACCTCCTAATTCAGATTCCATGTCTGAAAGTTTAGGCTGGACCAACTGGACTCTTAACCTCTCTGAATCAGCATCCCTGTGGCACAATGGCCACAGAGTAGGATGCATCTCAAAGGACTATGGTAAATGTGAATGTTAGAACTTCTTTGGCAGTCAGTATATTTTCCTTAGTGTCTGTGTCTTGAACTTGTCCCCTTACAGACTCTGTCACATTTTAATCTCCAGTGCAAAACAGACTGTCATTATTACTAGAAGTGAACAAACACAATGCTCAGAACAGGGCCTAACAAAAGGGAGGCAGCTATCAATACAGCCATAGCTAGGCATCTAGGACTGCATACTGGCATCTTGAAGAGTCACCTAAGTTCATCTGTCTTTTTCTCTGATTCCTTCAATCCCCTCCCTGAAAAGTGTTCTCCAGTGAGACCAGGTCTGAACCCTCAGTCTGTAGTAAGCAACATCCAGAGACTGGATGGAGAGGTCCCTTGTTCCTTAGGGCAGGGCTCAGATCCTGGTTTCTGGGGCCAGGTCACCTGGGCTCCCCTTGTTTGTCAACAATCCTGAGTTGGTGCAGAGAGAGAAAAGCAAGGGCTTGGCAGCTTGTGCCCCTCTGGCAAATGGTTGGTGAAGGAAGCCTACAGAACAGACCCAAGATTGTCCTGCCACACAGCCCTTGCACCAACATCAATGAGCTCCTTTGTGCAACAATTACAAACTTTGTGGCTGCTGAAGAATCCATTTATTTTCCCCTTGAAAAGAGCTCCTGCAGCAAGTGGCTTCTGTGGCAACCCAGGCCTCTTTGCCCACCCCAGGCTGGTTTGCTACTCTGTCCTGGACCAGCTTGCTTTCTCCCTGACCCTTAACCCTGGGTCAGATCCTGGGTTTTCCCCTTGCCCTTTGGAGAGTTATTATCCCTGAGATTCTGGGACCTGGTGTATGAGCTGGAAAGCGGCTGCAGCCCAGGATGAAGGCCATTTAGAACACTGCACGTAAAGTTGGAAGAGCCCCTTGTCTTGGCTTCTTTGCTCTGAGAGATGCTGGTAGGAGCTATAGTCCAGTCCATAAAACTGGAGCCCAGGGCCCTGCCTATCCCCCCCACCCCCCATCTCATCATTTACTGTGGCAACTCTTGGGAGCCATCCATCTCTGCAAGAGCTAATTATTGACATGGTTTTACTCTAGTTTCTCCTCCACCCCTCCCATACTGGTTTAGTCACCCCTCCCAGAGCAATTCTCCAGGTCTCTTCCTGAAGCAAACCGCTGCCACTGCTTCAGACAGCGGGCAGAAAGAGAGAAAATGCTTCCACTGCCAACAAGTTTCCGAGGTGTTAGACAAGTAATTAGTGTTTGCTCCTTAGACCTAAGAAACCTATTGAAGATGTTCTGGCAGATGGGCCTATGCCCTGCCTTCCCTTTTTCTAAAAGCAGGAGGATACTGGGTCTGGATGCATGGGCAAGGCACTTGGGGTGGGACTTCAGGATGAAAGAAAGAGCCCAGTTCCAAAGGATGCACCTTTGCAACCTCCAGTGAGTCTTTCCTCCTCCACCTGGTTCTTGGCTGTGCAGAACTACTCTTGCCCAGTTTCTACTCTGGGCAAGGCCATTCAGTATACACTCCCCACCGGCCAGGGAATTTTCACTAACGGAGTAACCTAGATGTTCCAGTCTGGGTTTGTTTACATTCTTGGGAACAGCTGTGGAAAGGGGAAAACAACCCTTTAGATGAGCTGTCAAATACAGGAATCCATGCTTTTGAGGGATGGGCCCTTTAGGTGTGTCTGAGGGTTGAGCAGGTCCATCCAGTAAAAGAAACAATTGAGCCCATGGACTTGCACATAATCACACACATGTCCATGTGCACACACCCATGCACATTGTGCATGCAATATTTACCCAGTCTCCCTAAAGTGCCACCCTGATGACAGAATAGCCAAGACTTCACTCTTTTTTTTTTTTTTTTTCCTGGATAAAGGAGGTCCAGATCAAAGGTCTGGAGTAGAGGTGGGGGCGAGTTACATGAAGATCATTGCCTGTTTAAAGATGTTGTCTAGTCTTACCTTGACGTAAGAAGACGTGTCAGGGACTGTCTGAAACATCTTGTGCTAAAGAGGAAGGATCCTCAAAGCTCCAGAAGCAACCTAAGTAGGAAAAATCTAAATAACTCAAAAAATAGTAAAGGTGAGGATAAGATCCAAATAGAAAAGGCAGTGGGAGTGCTCCTAGCTGTCTGGTCCTGAGAAGACTCTGGGGACTCTTTGCCTCTGCCTATAGAACTTCAGGCCAGGAGACCATGAAGACTGACTGACCCAGCTCTTTCTCTTAGTACAAACCAGACACTGCAGGCTTCACAAAGGCTTGAGAGGTGTCACACCTGGGGCTTTGAAGAGTGCATCCTGGCTAGAGGACAGTGAGAATCCTTGGGAAGGGGAGAGCAGTCCTTTTTAAGCTGACAGTCACCAGAGAACAGATCATAAGAGAGTAACCATAGTTCCTGAGACAGAGATCTTCTTGGCTCTCCACGTCAGGCTGGTGGGCAAGCACTCTTTCCATCTAAGGTATGAATGTCTTAGGGAGGAAGACTCAGGTTCTGAGGTCTGTGGAGGCCCCTTTCAGAGTTTCTTTGGAAAGAAAACAGATCTGCAGCAGAGCCCTGGATGATGAAGGCAGGGTGCTCATTTTCAGGGACAGAGAAAGTGGTTTATTAGGTCAGAAAACATGCGCTGGAGAAGCCAAGCCACCTAGAGCGTCAGGTGCCTCTGTAGGTCTGTCCTCTGTTTTAAGCCTGGGACTGCCTCCTTCTCCCTCCTTCCCTTTCTTCTCTGAAACCATCTTTAACAAGGCAACTCCGCAGCTTCTCCAGCAGCCAATGTGTTTCTGATAAAGTACTTTTCTCCCTACTAACAATTTCCAGCTTTTTTGACTCCTGAAGCCACAACACAAGCACTCACTACTTCAGGGACTAGGTACTTGTTCACTGGCACATGCGTTTCCCTTGCTCACTCAGACCTCAGTGCTCTTTCTTCACTCTCTCCATTTTCTCTGAAAACCTATGCAGGGAGGGGGGAATGAACAGAAGGAAGAGATCCCCACAGGGCACCAGAGCAGTCAAGAGAGGGAGGAAGGGGGAAATGGAGGGAAGAAGGGAGGGATCATCAGAGGGTCAGGAGCCAGTAGATGCCAGGGGACACTCACCTTAAAGGACACCCTTACCAACTAAGCCGGGAGCTCTAAGATGTCCTTGCCATGGATGCAGTGGTATTCTATGATCCAGCTCTGAGGACTTTGACAATGAGGAATTAAAGCTGGTGGCCTCCAGCAGTTAAAAATTGCCCTTCTTTGCTCAAAGCTCAGAGGCAGCCTCAGCTCAGGCACACCCGAACCTCTGCCAGAGCCACCAGAATTTGCGCAGCCTTCCTAGCCTGCCTTGGCCAGCTCTGTGCATCCCCTACCTCTGGTTTTCCCCTCTTATAATTTGATTTCCGGTTTCTTATCAATATTTCAACTGCTGTCTCATGAATTGTTCTAAAAGGACAGCCACCCATCTGCCCCCAGCTGCCTTTCCAGAAACCTCCCGATGTTACCAGGAAATCTCTATGAATACTTGGAAACCACACAGCATCACACACAGACACACAGACACACAGACTAAGGAGCCCAGGCTGAACACTTCTGGGAAAGTTTGAATGTATTGCTGTGTGAATAATGGCTCTCCGGACTTGGCACTGTAGTCTTACACATTCACTCCCATTCAGACTCCCGATTTCCTACTTGCCCCTTATCTGATCCCCTCAGGAATACTTTGACTACCTTCTTTTTTAGAGCTGGGTGAAATACAGCCACCACAGAGAGAACTCTATGCTGAGTCTTGATTTCTTTTTTTCCTTTTTTTTTCTTCAGGAGCTCAGGCATTGAAAAGTACTCACTAACAAGTTGGTTTGGTCTCAACTTCTGTTTTCTTGGGATTTAAAATGTTACCCATTTCTTCTCTTTCCCCTTGTGGAAGGGCCTTGAATGGGGCTCAGGTTTCAGAGACCCTGGTCCGATCAGATGCCTTCCCCTGCCCCCAACAGGCCATTCCCCAACGCTGCCTGGC
Organism: Rhynchomys soricoides; assembly: GCA_019843965.1. Taxonomy (NCBI): domain Eukaryota; kingdom Metazoa; phylum Chordata; class Mammalia; order Rodentia; family Muridae; genus Rhynchomys; species Rhynchomys soricoides. The sequence continues at coordinate 2,938,968 of JADRCH010000146.1, forward strand.
AATAGGTCCAGTTGCCTTTGTATAATGGGGTCGGCAGATTTCACATCTTTACATCCCCCTTCATGAGTCTCCGGGGGAACTGCTCACCTGGCCTGCCTGGATAGCTCTTAGGGGCCAGAGTAGTGAGTCTTAGATTTTTATTTAGGTATCTGGGCAAAGACAGAGGCAACAGAGAGTGGAGATGGAGGCATAGCAATTTGTAAAAATAGCAACAGGCGTACACACTTTTGTTTGCCTGGGGTGCCAGTGGTGGTTCTCTGCTCCCTTCTGGAGTGCTGAGATTCTGGGATGCTTTGGTTCTGGAACCTTTCTTTACAAAGCCAGTTTAGTATCATTCTCCTGCACTCCCTGCTTCCCTACAGACTCTGGAAATTTCTAACCAAAAGGCATGGGACAGAATTCCATTTCAGGAGAAAGCATAATTTATCTGCCCAGATCTGCCCGAGTTGGGGGCTCTGCTCAAGACTGGAGGGCGTTATTCATTATTTCCTTTTCAACAATATCCCGATTTTCTCTCCTGTCCCTCCCCCAAAGCGCCACATATTGAAACATTTTGCTCCTTAATAAGAGCAGACCCAAGAGCTAGAAGGTGAAAGGCCAGGCTGGGACCGGTGACTGGAGCTGCCCGGGATCCTTGCCCACAACCATGTTGCCCCTCCCTACGCATTCCAGACTATAGCTTAGGAAAACAAGACTGTGGAGGAAGGGAGGGGGCTAACGGTCCAGAGCCCCAGCCCCTGGAATTCTGCTCTTTGGATTCTTGGGGAGATGTCTTCTTTCCCAAAGGGACAACATACTATTTCAAACAATGGCCACTAAAAATTACTGTCTACGTGTACATCCTGTATTTTTAAAGATAAGCTTTCTTTAGGCGATTAGAGAGATATGAAGGGTTTCAGATATTCTAGAGAAAGTGAGGGCCAAATTGTTTCGTGCCTCACTCTCCCGGGTCTTTCCCCTCCGCAGTCTCCCTCCTTCTATTTATTTATCTAGGTTTTTCGGGATTGATAGTAGGTACTGGACCCAGGGTTGGGCAAGTGCTCTATATCAAAGCCTTTGTTTCACTTTTAGTTTTGAGACAGGTTCTCATTATGTTGTCCAGGCCAGTCTTGAACTTGAGATTCTCCAGTGTAAGCCTCCCAACATCATGGGTTTGTGTCACCAGACCCTGCCTTTTTTTTTTTTTTTAAAAAGGGGGACTATTAAAAGATCATTTACTTTCTATTCAGTGGTCTTCAACCTTCCTAATGCTGAGACCCTTTAATACAGTTTCTTATGATGTTCTGACTCCAACTGTAAAATAATTTCACTTTACTTCATAACTGTAGTTTTGCTACAGTTATAAATTGTAATGTAAATATCTGCTATGTCGGATATCTGATAAGCACCCCTTGTTGTTTACCCCCAGCCGAGGGATCTCAACTCACAGGTTGAGAACCAGTGTGCTCTAAGCTCCTCCTTCTTTGCGATTTCTGTATAGTCCTGAGACCGTACTCATTTGCAGAAATATCTCTTGGAAGGTTTTCTCCTCATTCTTTCATGAGCATCCTGAAGATGGGGCCCAGAGCTAATTTTGCTCAAAGATGAATAGCTAGTATCACACAAATGCAAGCAGGTATAGAAAAGGTAACAATTACCTTTAACTAATGATCTTTCTCCTTACCAATAACTAAAGAGAAGAATGGGAAATGACCCAGAACATCACATTTGTGCTGACAGCAAAGCTTTACCTGAGTGGTTCTGTTTCATTGTCTGCTTTGCAGCGAGAGTGCCTGGCATCAATGGTCATTTGCTTCATTTGTACACAGGTGGCTTAACCATGGGCCTTCAATGGTCCCATATCTAAGCTGATGAAGGTGCTACCTGTTCTAGTCTCTGTAACAAAGTCCTGATGTTTATGACTTAGTTCCTTCTCTTCCTGTCATTTGCTGGGATGGATATTCATTCTCAGGGAAAACAAGGAAAAAAATCTGTGGTCTAAGAAAACATGTGAGCAGATAATGAACAGAGTGCTTTATAGAGCTCCCTTCAGATAGTCTTTCAGATATGAGCATGCGCTTGAAGCTTGATGTGCATGTGATGAGTGTGTGTGTGTGTGTGTGTGTGTGTGTGTGTACCTGTACACAAATCCATATACAAATTTGTACTAGCTACCAGAAGCTGGAACAAGTGGGAAGGATGGACAGGCAGAACTCATTAAAGCCAGCTGGTACCTCCAGTGCCTTCTAAAGAAAGGCATAGAGTTGTCACTGGCCACTTATCTTCTATCAAGCTATTTCCCTGACCTGTAAACTTTCTACCTATTGTCTAGAAAGCAAGGCTGACACAGAGGTCAGGAGAGCAAGGAGAACTGAAGATTGGTAGGTAGGGACAAGGAGATGAAATCCAGGTGGGACACTGTGGTCCATCTAGTAGTTCTGTGATTCTGAGCAAGGCAATTAGGACTCGGATTCCTTACCTGGCAAGTGATGCTGATGCACTTAGATGATCATGCATTGTGGTCCAATCTGAATACATTATATTCTCTGTGAGAGTGTTGAACCTGGAGAAGGGTACATACAGATGATCAGATAATAGGCAAAACAAGCATTCTAAGGCCTTAAGACATTTACATTCCAGTCTTGATTCTGCTCCTAATCCTGGTGTTCTTGGGTAAGTTGTGTGACATCAGAATTTATACAATGATCCCTGTGGATATTTAAAGGACTCCAGAATGTGAAGGTATTTAGCAGGCAGGGCCTTTAAAGAGGTCACACAGTATAAACTAAAGTCATGCAGGTGGGCTCTAATCCAGTATGGCAAGTCTTTATAAGATGAGGAACCTAGGACCCAGGGAAGACAGAACCCAGGGAAAAGACTTTGGGAGGATGCAGAGGGATGATGTCATTTTCTAGCCAAGGAGAGAGACCAGCCCTAACAGATCTTTGCTCTTGGGTCTCACTGTCTAGCAGGCTGAACAAATATAGTTCTGCTGTTTAACCAACCCACGCTAGTCTTTTGTATGGTGGATCTAGCAAAGATTGTTGCATTTCCCACAATTTGGTTCCTCCAAGCAAGTCAAAGGTCTGTAACAAGGTTGACCATTTATTTATCTTTTCTGGGACTACTGTCACGTCAATACTGGTTTATTGCATACTGACATGATTTTTGTTTATTTGCTAGCTACGTATGTTCCATGTTTGGGGTTCTTTTCTACCAAAAATAAAATTTAAAGCAACATTAGTCTCTACCTCTTTCACAGGTCTTTTTCCCTAACCTTTCTCATTTAATGATGGAGAAAGAGAGAAGTCATTTCTTGTTCTTTGAACACAGAATTTCCGATTTCACAAGGAAAACAGCAAGGAGTTTGTCTCTCATTTTCTGAGGCCTCTTGTGGTCCTTGTCAGATTGCAAGTGTAGACTGAGTTTCTAGATATTTTAGGGCCAGAGAAGGGATGGGAAATCTGGAGAGGGAGATAAGTCCAGGAAACAGGCAATGACCAAGCCAAGGAAAGAGTGGTTGGTCAGGGGTCTCTTTGCATCCTAGGACACACAGTGAGCTGGATGGACCTTTGATCCCCATCAGATATACCCCCACCCCCCCGGCATACTGATATCTCTCCTTAATGGACAAAAGGGTTTGGAGAGGGGTAGCAGAATGGGAGCAGATGGGGCAAAGGGTCCGTATGTAAACGGGAGCAACTGAGCCAGCCTTCAAGGCTAGCAGACTCCCTTTCAGCCTATAAATCAAACATGTGCAGGGTTTTCCAAGATGGGCAACAAGGAGTTAAGAGTCACTGGGCATAGTGTATTGGGCAAAAAGGCAAAGGTTTCATCAACTGTACCTTCAGTTCACCTATTCCTCCAGCAAGTTTTTCTTCTGAAGTTCATGTCCATATAGATATCAATTATTAATAATAAACTTTGTTAGGTAATTCATGATACCTGTTCTAGATTAAACTTTCATAGCTCTATATCTAATCTGTAGCATCTCTCAGGTTGATGGGATGTATTTTGTATACATGCCTGCCTCTGTATAAAATTGTGGGATGCATCTTTTTCAATCATTCCAGTATAATTCTGGAAAACATTTGCTTTTTCTGACTGAACGGAGCAGTTGGTTTATTCATTTTTGTATGTGTGTTTGGAGGGAGGAGCAGTCAGTGGAAAGTTCCTGAGTGATATCGATTTGTTATCACAGAGAAGGTAAAGGATTGCAAAGTCTATGCTATCTTTGCTCCATCAATCTGACCTTACTCAAGCCTGAAACAGAAGAAAGAGAACGGAATTAAAAGAAAGCACTAGGTTCAGGACCTTTTGTAGGGAAGGTTCACCATGACTAAGAGGTCATCAGCAACTTTAAAGGGTTCAAAGCTTAATGACACAAAGTGAGGGAAGTGATCCGCTTATTGCAGCTCTGATGTAGATGACTGCATTCATTGAAATTCAAACAAGTTTAGGGGCACATGCCACACAGAACCACAGAGTATATCCACTGTAGCCTCTCACAACAGGGAGCAGAGCTGTCCAAACATAGATGCTGTATTATTTGTCCCTGTCCTTCCTTCTTGAGCTCAAGGGAGTGAGGTGGAGAGAAAGAAAAAGAAACCCCTGTGTAGAAGCAACCCAATGCCAGTTATATTTAACATGGAAGTCTCTTGGGTTGGTAGGAGTGGAGAGACCATCAGATGACAGTAAGATAGGTACAATATCCCTGATACAAATATCTGAGAAGATTCTGTAGAGATCCACTGGGTAAGTTAGATCCATTCAGTCAAATGCTTCCATCTTCCAGAAAGAAAAGATGCCACACAGATAGTTTCAACATTGGTCATCCAACGTTGAAAATCAAACACTAATCAAACATTGGTCATCCTTATTACTTTGGTGGCCCTCAGCTTTAAGAGACATGGGTAGGTGGGGTGTGGTCGGGAGCAGTGGGCCCCAGACAAAGCATTGTCTCTCAGTATTCCTTCATTGTATGCCACAGCTGAACACAACAATGTGCCCCACTTAACACAATAAACACTGGGACTCAAAGCCTGGAGAGCCACTCTGAGGGAAGCTGGTTCCCCAGATAAGAGATCAAGCGGGGAAAGACATGCTTTCATTTTCTTGGTGTATGTTTTTAAATCAGATTTTTGTGAACTCTGTGTCTCTTAGATCTAGGGTGATGGAAAGGGGTGGGGGCATATGTTTTTATCCAAATCCTGCTTCTTTTAAAACGATCCGTCTTGGGTGTGACACATTTGCTGCAGAATGGTGTGGTGGTGACTTGGGAACGGGAAAAGAGGGGAGAGAGGGGTTAGATTTCACTCTCTCTAGCTTGCAAACTATTTCTCAGGGAGATGGCGTTTAACAGTTGGGTATACCTTACCAAAAATGTCTAGAAGGAAGGGGGACTGTAGAATGGCTCTTGAAATGATCGGCTCTTCGATTTTGTAAGCCCCACGCCCATCTCTCATTCTCTCTCCCCAAACTCCTGCTCAAGAGTGAGTGGGCTCTTTTCAGAGCATGCGTGACTTTAAACAGAGCAAGACAACATGGCTTCTATTAACTGAGCTGGCCACCTTTTCCAGCTGCCGTTTTCCTGAGAGGTCCACATCCTGTCCATTTTAACTAATGTTTTCTCTAAATGACCCCAACGAAGAACCATCAGATCCACGAAGGAGTGAAAACCTCACAAGCCAGACAAGGACCCAAGGGTCGTTCTAGCTGCAAGCTTGGGGAGCCTGACACCCCCCCCTCTGGTTTTACACGCTCCTACCCCTAGCTGATTCCAACGTGCAGTAAGGGAGCAGGGCCAGGTGCCCTCAACTTGCTGTGGAAGGGATCCTCATGGTGAAAACCTGGCACTTGGCTGGAGAGATTTCCTCCAGTGGACTGGCAAGGGTGGGTAACCGTCACAGCTTTCAGTTGGGCACTCTTTTCCATTTGGAACCAAGCTTAAATTTGGCTTGTATTCTAGAAGAGAAATGAGCCCTGGTGGTGGGGCCCAGAAGCCAGCCAGATGATAAGCACTTGCAATCTTGAGTACTTATCTCTGCCTGTATCTGGCGTTCTTGCATTTATAAAGTAAATCGGGAAATCTCACCACAGCAGGCTTTCCTGTGGAGGCTGGCATTTCCTGCCCTCCCCAGTGGGGACAGGAATGGAGGGAACACAGGCTGAAGCTCTGGCCTTCTCTTTTCAGCTCCCTTGTAATTGCTTAACTGCTGCAGGAAAAGTGGAAGCCACTGAGGCCCACAATGCACTGGGCTGGAGCTATGGAGGCAGACATATCCACACAGCATTCGTATACACAAAATAAGAAGAAACATCATAACTACTTGTTTTTTTTTGTTTTGTTTTTTGTTTATTTTGTTTGTTTGTTGTTTTTTTGCTTGTTTGTTTTTTGTTTTTTCAAGACAGGGTTTCTCTGTGTAGCCCTGGCTGTCCTGGAACTCACTCTGTAGACCAGGCTGGCCACAAACTCAGAAATCCGCCTGCCTCTGCCTCCTATAACTACTTGTTTTAACACACACACAGACACCCACACACCCACAAGCACATTTAGCATATATGTGAATGTACATTTGTATTACTTGGAGGGGAATGGTTAATATTCATCAATGAAACTGATCTGCTGTTGAAAAACTGCCATTAAATTGCTTAAGGTTAAATTACATTTTAATCCACAGGGGAAACAATATAAAATCCATGATTAAACTTTTTTTTTTCTCCTGAGATGGAGTGTCATTATATAGCTCTGGTTGTCCTGGAACTCAGAGAGATCTACCTTTCTGTCTGTGCCTCCCAAGTGCTGGGATTAAAGATGTGTGCCGCTCTGCTTGGCATGGTTAAATATTTAATTATTTACTAATAAATGTTGCTTTTGTATAGGGAAAAGCCCCTTCTTACCTCTCTCATTGATCTTAGGATAAGTTTGATTCCACTATCACTGTGTTTGCTATTGGAAGAGGCCACTGTAACAAAGGCACAGACTTGACTTCTGTCAGGACACGTGAGTGTGACTGAGTGGCTTTATTTTGCTGTCGTAACTCCTCGTAGTGTGGCGTGCCCCTGGAAAGATCTGACAGAAACTTGTGCCCAATTTCCAGGTGATCAGTATACTGAACACAAACTATTTCTTTGTTCTTGAGAAGAATTTAAGCACGCATTTCATTACTAGACATGGTGGACACTGATTGGCCCGAGGGAAACTTACACCTGGGGATCAGTAGAGAGTTTATGAATGCTTGTACCACAGTGGAGCCCAGGGAGAGCTCACTCACTGTTTAATTTCTCTCTTCTGTTTCTTGGTTGCGTTGCTATTGAATCATCTCATGCCAGAGCTGGCCTGTGCAGTTATTTTCTGTGATGGGAAGTAGTGAAGGTTTCACTAACAATGTTGATTCCCTGTTTGTCACTGTGTTTCATGCTTCCAACTTCCAGTGTAAGTAAATGAATAATTAAAGCATTTAGTGTCACCTTATGTTTCTTTTCCTTACACCCCAGGAAGAAGAGTCAGAAAGACAGGACAGAGGGCTCACCCCCCCCCCCCCCCCGTTTTGTGTCACTTAGCCTTGGCTCAGTGTTCAGGCCGCCTTGGTTCGAGGCTACCATCAGACTGCAGACTCTCAGAGCTGGTTTCCCTTCTTCACTCTAGAGCCCACCTTTTGTTCAGTGGCTAGAGGGTTTTGGTCATTCTGGTCTGTGAATACCTTCAGTATTTCCTTCATTTTTATGACTTTGATATTTTGGAGCATAGTGGGTGAGCATGCTGAGAGATAACACCCAGTAGGTGTTTGACTTTGTCTGTATTGTATTTGTAATTAAGGTGAAGTTCCCAATTTGGAAATGCACCATGGAAGTGAAGCATCTTTTGTGATATCAAGTCAGAAGCGCAAGGACTGTCTGACCTAATCCTGTTTGTAACATTTGGCTTTGTGTGACTATAACAGTGTGTGGGATAGTCACCTGACAAAGGAGAGCAGTTTATGTAGCACATGATTCTGAAAACTCCAGTCTGTGGTCAGGCAGTCATTGCTTTGGGCCTCCAGTAAAGGTGCTGCTTAACAGCATCAGTGGAAAATAGTCACAGACTGAGCTATTCACATCATGAGCCAGAAAGCAGAGAGGCGAGATTGAGACAGCAACAACTCCATTCAAGATCATCCCATAATGACCAGAGGACCTCAGAAATTTCCTACTCCTAAAGGGCCACAGCATCTCCTAGCTGGAGCACTTCAGAGGTCACAACGTAAACACACTAACTTCTGGGGAATGGTATCTGTGTCTAAACCATAGCAGCAACACTCACCATGATTTTTGGTCAAAGTCCTTTTGGCCAAAATTCTCTATTATAAACTTACTATTTTTTTTGACAGGAGTTTGAAAGGAGATACTTAGCAATTGGCAAATACTTTTGTGGGGAGACAAATGCCTGTTTCTCCTTACTTTTTCTTTGGCTCATTGAGTTTAGCATTTGTCGGTGGGTTTCACATTGAGAAGTAATTACTCTGGTGTTTTAAGGGTGACTTCACTTCTTTGCTCTACAATTGTTTGTTGGAACACTTGTGTGTGGAAGAGTTGTTCAGTGCCAGGCATGGTGGCACACACTCTAATCCCAGGACCCTGTAGGTAAAGTCAGGAGGATGACCAATCCAGGCCAGCTTGGGACCCGGCCCTCTACCAAAACCAAAACCACAACAAAGCAAAATAATTCTTCCTTTCTCCTTTGTATGTTTGCTCACCTATTTGTTCCTATCTGCACGGATTTAAATGACATAGAACATTATTTATTATTATTATTATTATTATTATTATTATTATTATTATATTCTTGTCCATCACAGTCACCATTCATGTTGTTCTTCATTTTGTCACTAAAGCTTGAGCTGAGCTGCTGACATCAATATTTAGCTTGACACAAATGGTTCAATACTGAAAATACGAACCATGATCCTGTTTTCTCTGGATTATTAAGAGATTAATAACCTCCAAAGTGAGACCTGGCAATCCTACAATGGTGCACATGCATAAATATTAATTTGTGTCTGTATTTTAACTGCATTTCTCCTTCTCTTTCTTTTCCTTTTAGGCTGGGACTCTTGTAGCCCAAGCTGACCTCGAATTCACTCTACCAACTGAACAATGTCCCCAGCTCTAAATTCTCCTTGAGAATTTCTCTAGAAATGTGGTTGTATATTAATGTTCAGAATGGAACTGACCCACAGAGCTATCAAAGGTGATTAGTATTATATGATAGGGTGATTTCTGTTAACCTAACAAGAAATACAGAGAGGCGGTGTGCTTCGGTGGCTGAGGTCCATCTTTGGTCAAACAGTTCTAAGTTTGTGGCACATCTCTGCTATGCAGTCCTGCAGGACTCTGGCTTAGCTGCTTATCTGACATTCCCAAGCCTCCATTCTCCTGTCACAAAAGTGAGAATTAGTAACAGCCACTCTATCTAAGGACAGTAGTGGAGATAGAATTATATTATATATAAAACCATATAGCACACTGGCTGGAATTCTACTTTTTGTATTAGCCATGTGGATAAACATTTACTTTAAATGCCCCCTGGTACAATTCACTTAACAAAATGAGGCTGTAGCTAATTGTAATACACTGAGTTTTAGCCACACTTGCTGAAGTGTGCATCACCAGACCCCCCAAAAAAATCGTTAAAAAATTCTGAATTATTTACATCAAAATCAGCCCCCAACACAAGGGTTGGGTTCATAAATTTTCATTTACCAGAAAAACTGAATGTATGACTGATTGATTGCTGACTCACTGTCACAGAGTTAGGCAGCATGATAGGGTAGTCGTGCCCTGGGGCTACAGATTAATGTAAGAAAGCTTTAGGTTCCTGGGCACAAACAGTCGTGAGAGGGGTATGCAGTGCATTTGCCCTTCAGAATTCATCTTGTCTAGTGAATAACCATTTTCTGTACTCATTTAAAAGTGCATAATGTTAGTATAGTGCTAGTATCTCCATGACTTTTTGCATGGTTACAGGAAAAGCTGTCTCTTTTATCAGCTCCATATGTTCATCTTTTGGCCCCAAAAGATCCCTGGCTTGTTTGGAGCTGGAAAAAGGTGTCATCACCACCGTAGGACTGTCTCCTGAGGGAATCCCTTCGTGAGAGCTCATGGAGGAAGAAGCTGTGAGGAGAAAGGAACTCTGTTTGCATTCAGAACTTTTTGAGTGTTCAGCAGGCAAGACCTCACCCTGGTTCAGGCAAGAGTCCAAGTGTCTCTTGACCAGAGGGAGCCTGTTCTTCAGGGAGCACAGGTCACTTAACAACTCTTAAAGGTTTAGGGCAGCATAGACTGGCAGGGAAGATACAGGCTCAGAGGCAGTTTAGAGAGCACTGGGCCATTTGACTGGAGCACATTTGCTCAGGTACAATCACATCTGGAGACCTTGGGACCTGGAAGAGCTCAAAGCACCCTGGGCTCTTTCCATGGTGGGTGAGTTTGAGTCTGTCTTCTCCAATTCCATTTCCTGCCTTTAACTGCCACAGCTTGATCGTTGAGACTTAGCCACCCGTAACTGTCGAAGGAAGCAGGGGAAAATTGAACGGCAGTCATCTTCTGTCTTGGCACAGGGCAGAGGGGGAGATGACTGTGTCCTTCCCAGTACTCTTCTGTCACCACCACTACCCTCTGTCTAAAAACACTTCAGTTAAGACTTGGAAACTCTGTGGGCCTTTAAGCAAGCTCTTTCTTCACTTCAGGTCTTTTACTTTGAGCGTGGGAATGGAGAAGGACAAAGTGATGCACAGCCAGAGGATGATGTTTAAGTTCTAGGGGAGGAACCCAATGGTTCAGTACATAGAAATGAGAGCAGAAAGGTCATTCACACCTGCCTCTTAATTATGAAGTCATTTTCCATCTCTCCAGCCTCAGTTTTTCCAGTCTTCTAAATGGGAATATGATCTTCTGTTGAAAGTAAGGAGAGATAGTTGTGGATGGTAAAGTCCTAAAGAGTATATCCCAGGTCTGTGTGCAGTAAGCCATGCCTTGAAACTTGATTTGAAAAAAAAAAAAAATTCCCCAGTGGCTAAAAATACCCTGTTGACACAGGCCTGTCTGCAACCCTGATCTTTCATTTTATGTACAACAATTAATGTTTTTTCATTTTTGTTGGCTAGGGTTCTGTGTCTTGAAGGTAAGGTGTGGGGAGTCCTTCCGAAGTTCAGTGGGAGACAGGGAATCGGATATAGTTTTTCTCTTTGGAAGGAACTTTCATCCAGATTTAGAAAAAAATTGTTTAGGCTCTGCTTGCTACTGTAACCTCTAGTCCTCTGCCAAATGGCAGCACAACAAAGACAGCCTCCTTTTCAAGTTTCTAGTTAATAAAACAACACAAGGCAAGACAAATAAACAGAAACAGAAGGCTCGGGTTCGCATAACTTAGAGTGCACATGTGTAGAGCTAGGCCCAGTCTCTTGCTTGGATGGCCATTGGCCATCTTCCGAAAAGTCTGGACTTCGAGGATCCAAGATTTGCATGTCTTCACACAGAGGCAAGAAGAGCCTGGGAGAGTCACACGAACCTGTACACTCTTTGTGGTTTGTTGTTGCTGTTTCCTCTGTCCTCTGGCTCTGTGATCTGTGCTTGTGAAAAGCTTAGTTGGTGTCTGAGTCTCTCTAGGCCCCAGCTACAGACATACAGACATGATGATTGAGGGAGAGTGTCCTTGAATGGACGGGTGATGGCATGCTATCAGGAGAGTGTATATGGAAGGGGCGTGGCACGTGGCTTATTTTCATGACAAGATCAACCTTCTTGGACCTTCGTCATTTCCTTTTAGTGATACCCCATCTTAGGAACCGTCTGTGAGTCAGGTGAGAACTTGGGGATTCTTCCCAAGGTAAGAAGTATGGAGGAGTAATACAGAGCAAGGTCCTGGGAGATTCGTGGAGTTCTTGGAGTTGCTGAGTCCCACACTGTTCTGTGGGTCCTAGGAGGGGAGGTGACTAAGATCGGGAGATAGAACGGTCGCTTCTATCTCCTCTGTTCTGTTCCTCGATGGGAAAAGAACTCATCTCTGGGCTCTCTCTTTCATTTGTCACATGTAAACTCCAGCTGTTTCCGGCAGTCACTTCTGCCTGTGTAGAGCAAGGATTTCTCAGCTCTCCATCTCTGCTCTCAGGAGACATCTTCAGGCCGTTATGAGGTAGTAGCCGAGGATCAGCTGCTGCTAAACCCTGGAAACAGAGTTAATCCAACACTTGAAGAAGGACTGGAGATTTACGATGTTTCAGAAGAGAAGTTGTCATAAAAACAGGGCCAGCCAACCTCCTCACAATGTGTTAAATGTCAAGCTGAACATGTAGAGGGGCTTTCTGGTACATGGAGTAAATGAGATGACAGAAGACTAGGCTGGGGGTGGGGTGAGCAGGGCCTGTTTTATCCAGATTTACCTGTGTGGCATTTCATCTTGCCATTCTCATCCCTTTTGCTTCCCTTTGTCCTGAAATGTGGCTTCTGCTATTTTTGATCAGTTTCTCCAGTACTGCTCCTTAGGAGAATATGGCTCTTGTAATTCTCCCAGAATTCTCATTGGACCTCACTTCCTTAGTAAGCGTTCTGTCAGACCACACACAACTCAACGGGCCAAACATTCAATAACACCCTCAGTTGGAGTAGGGATTGAACCATGTGCCTCATGTCTTAAACATCTACAGGGTTAGAAGACTGTCTGTCCACTGACAGAGATCCCCTTCCATCCTTCACTACGGCCTGGTGTGCACCTCCTTCCTGTGTTGTCCTCTTTTTAGGGATAGTTGAGTCAGCCTTGGCTCCAGGCATAAGTAAGATCTGGCAACCTAAACAGAGTAAGTGCATTCTTCCTACAAACTCTTGGCTCAGGAGTGGTTGGAATAATTGGTGGATTGCGGTTTTTACAAACAAGGCAAGCTGTCAGCATCTTTCTAACACCGCTGTGTGTATGAAATTGTATGGTTGTTCACATGTACTTATAGAAGCACACAAGTGTTTGTGTGTCTGTGCACATGGAGGCCTGTGGTTAGTCAGTGCAAGGTGTCCTTCTCAATTGCTCTCTGGTTATTTTTTTTAAAGATAGGGCTTCTCACTGAACTTGAAGCTCATCAGTTCAGCTATACTGACTGGCCAGTCAACTCCAGGGATCTATTTGTCCCATCAGGCAGCACCAGGGTCACAGAGGCACTCCATTATGCCTGGCTCGTTAATGGATGCTGGCTGAGGATATGAACTCAGTTCCTCATGTTTGCACTGCAGGTACTTTAGTGTTTGAGCCATCTCTCCAGCTTCTTATCCTTGCTTTTTAGTTTAAAAAAACTTTGTGTATGCATGCATATATGTATATATATGTGTGTGTGTATGTATGCATGTGTGTATATGACAGATATCAGTTTCTGGTGTTGATACTGCTCCTGTGGAAGAAGTGGGGTCTCTACCTGTCTAGACCAAAACCTTTCGCCCCTCTATGTTTTTATCATCACACCAGGAAGTAATGTGCTGTTGGCATCCTATAGTGGAGTCCAAGATTGCTGCTCTCCTCTCATGACCTCTCATGCCAAGGCTATCCCATAACAGCTAAGAACTGAGCATCCCCAGACATCACTGTTGCTGAGGCTGAGAAACCATGGTTTAGATGTGCCAAGGACCAGCACTGAGCTTTGCTTTGTAGCCCACTATTACTTGATCAGGGATAGGTAGACTATCTTGACCTGGGGAGCTATGGAATGCCCTGGAGTATTCATAAAATGAGGCACAAACTGTGGTTCAGCAAAGTCCTGAAGGCTGGCCAGGTGTCTTTCTATTGGAGAAGAAACAGGCTTAGGAGATGGAGAACTCTCTCCTGAAGGAGCTGGGGTTGGTTGATACACCTTGACTAGATTGGGTGCTCTCCAGCCCAGTGTGGTTCCCTGCAGGGAAAAATGTGGTTGAGAAGATTCTTCCTCCCCTCCTTACCCTGTCGGGTACCTCTATTGCCGTGACCCCAGCAGCTCCCAGGTCCTGCCCCGGACACCTTTATTCCTGTGGCTATTCTCTTGACTAATAGGGCAAGGCCCATTATCTTACTTTTCCTTCTGCTTCTTCTCAGCTTCTCCCTGACACACACATTGTGCCCTTCTAAGGCTTATGCTTCCTCTTCTGATGCCTAGGAGCTTGGGCTGAAGCTTATATCATAGAAGGTTAAAGTTTCTTTCCTTTTAGTCCTTTTGGTGTAGAAGCCACATTCTTCAATGCCATATGACACCTCCGAGGTTTGAGAGTCAAGACACACAACAAAGAAAGAAGGACAAAGTCACAGAGGTGACTGTGTCAAGATGGTATTTCATTACAACCCAGATTTCAGAGAATTCCTCTCCCCCCCACCGCCAGCTCTGGGTTAGGAAGGAGGTAGGCTGGTAGAGAATAGTTTTATAGGTTTAGCCAGATGTTAGAGACATCTGGCAACTGGATGCTCATGTTTAAAGAAGTTTTGGTTATTATGCTCATAGGATGGGGACTGGGAGTTGAATGTTTGCTTTTCTGGTGCCTCTGAGATCTTACAGTTTTGAAGATAAGGATTAAGGGCAACAGCTAAGAGATGGGTTTGGGTCGGGCAGAAGGCAGCTTTTCCCGCTCTGTACCTCCATTTCATCATTTCAAGGGGAGACACTCTCTGTTTCTGATACAATGAGTTACTAGAAATTTTAACTATAAATTACAGAATACTTAGTCGATGGCAGGCAGTGTACTAGGCTCTGTGGCCACGAGTTCTCCCTTTGCATCTGTCCCTTTGTGTTAGAATCACTGTTGCTCTAAGAGAGGTATTCTAATGCTTCTAAAAAGAATTCGGTTCCTTTCCTCCAGTATCTGAGTGGATATCTTGTCTTAGACTTAAACACATTGTTCCCATCTCTGGGAGTTTCCCTGTTATCACTCCAGTGTAATGCCTTTGTTGCTGTTTGCTTGTTTCCCCTGTAGTGCTGATGTTGTGTTTTGTGTTATACATTCACTCAATTTTCTTAGAGAAGTTGCCAAGTTAATGAATGGTGTCAGTTATGCCTGTGAAAGTCTTCACATAGTATTAATGTGCCCACTCCAAACTCACTGCCTGGGACCTGCATTGCATATGCCTCAGGCTACAGATGTCTGACTCAGTTGATACATTTGAAGAAGGCATTGTATTTTCTTGGGGAGATGGCTCTTGTATGCAGATGTCTGTCCCATCAAAGACAGTCTGGTGAAAAAATAAGACTATATTCAATGCTCAAATTTATGCTTCAGAAAAAAGAGAGGATGATTCAAGTGAGGTACTGAATACTTGCAATCCCAGTACTTAGGAGGCTGAGGCAGGGTAATACCAACTCTGGGGCCAGCCTGGTCTACATAAATCATTCCATGTTGGACATGTGGATCTGCTGGCTGACCGAACAGGGGTCAATGGGATCTCACCCTTTCAGCATGCTGTGACCAGCATGCAAAGCCCATTTATTATGAATCTTCCTGGAAGTTTGAGGCTATCTTCTTGCTGATCTATAGGTAGCTCTTAGTTGGGGAGTCTTTCTAGAATCTTCTAGAGGTTGTTTGCAGTCGCAGGAGGAAGCAAAATTGAAGATAGATGTAAAGAGGAAAAATGTAGGGACTCTTTGAAGGAACACAGCAGTGAAGTTGAGTAAGAGTAGGTCCGAAACAAAAATCTAAATTTTAAGGGGTGAGGAAAGACTGTGTCTTGTATCCACACATGAGCAACCTAGATAGAATCTAGAAGAGTCTGCAAGATGTAGACCCACAACTCAAGCCTCTGGCCTTCCAGAATATTCCAACTTTTGCAGTGGAGAGACCCTCAATTGTTAGCATAGAACCTGGGAAAACCAGGCAAAGGGTCCGGAGTTGACAACAGGATTGAGCAAGCCCGTGGCCTGGATAGCTCTCTTCCCATCTGTTTCAAGAGGCTCTGCTTCATTGTTTGAACATGATTTTGGATTTAGCACAGCTTAGAGGACCAGACTACTGAGAACTGGTGAAAAACTAGAACCCCTCTCTTTGTTACATCTTCTGTAGGGAAAGGGTTGCTTTGGTTTGGTTTTGCTTGGGTTTTTTGTTTGCTTGTTTATTTGGTTGGTTGGTTGGTTTTTGGTTTTGATTTGTTTTGTTGTATCTCAAACGTTAAAAGGAGTATTTTTTGTGAATGAATTTTACAGCAAGGAAAGCAGAATGATAACTATGTAGACGATCCACTTTCACTCACTGTTTCGATATCACTACCCCACTGGATCCACCAAACACTTTTGACTCCACAAAGTTTCCATTATTTCATTTAGTCAGAATATTCTGCCAGCTAATACTTTACTAAGGCTGAAAAACTTTTAACCAGCCCTTTCCATATCTACCAAGTTTAAAGAGATGGCATAGTTCATGTATCAGGTGTCCATAAAGTTGAGCTCCAGAAATTCAGATTATGTTTCATATATTTATTAAAAAGGTTTTCTTTGTGTACTGGATGGCTCAGAAGCATATATGCCATTATTGTGTATTTTGGGGGGCGTGTTAATTCATATGCTCTGTCTAGGTGGCTTCAGCATCTTTATGTTCTTGAAGATCACTTAAGATGAAATGTATCAAGTTAAGGTAGACTCTAGGTATCTGGGCTTCTGTTTACAGACCCTCCCCATCATACTTATTTCTGGTGCTGGGCATCAAAGGAAAAAAACTGAAAAGTCAGCCCTGTCCTTTTAAAAAAATATGTCAAAGGCCCCCAACTCTTTAACAACACAGGAAATGTCAAATATTATATGGATATAAATAACTCAGTAAAACAGGGTTACAAGAACATCTGGCTTTGCGCAGTTCCACGTACTCGGCTGGCGCAGAGATATTTCAGTAATACTATCCAGTCATTGGGCTGTGAGAGGCTGTGGGGCACAGAAGGGAATTTGAGTGTCGAGTGAAAACTGGGCTTGTAAAATGGTCTGAGTTGTTATCTGTCTAACCCACCCTAATCTGTTCAGTCATTTGCTCTGGGGACTCTTAAGAGACCCCCCTCCCCCGGAAGCCAGTCTCTTAGACAGATACCCTTGGGATCTCAAGGTTAGGGATGGAGGACAGAAGGTTAACGGCCCTCAAGGAGTGAGCTGCTCCAATGATAACTAGAGAGATCATATTTTAAAAGGGATATCTCAATTTTCTAAGAACTTCCAGGTCTGTTTAGGCTCTGATGTTCTGGCGACCATCTGCAAGGAAATAGTGACCTGCCTCTCCTTTGTTCTGGCCAGCATGCCCCTTGCCTAATGGACTCAATTCTTTGGTTCTTTACCTTACTTCATTGAACCACATTCTCCACTGGAGATTTTCCTTTTGCTTTTAAGGTCTGGTTTCCTTGGGTTTTAGGCAAACTACCGTTGGGGGCAGGCAAGCTGTGAACTTCAGACTAGTTGGTGTTTATTTCACTCCCATGCACTTAAGAAGAAAGTAGCCCCCAAACACACACACACACACACACACACACACACACACACACACGCATGCACTCACATACATGCATGCATGCACACACGCATGTGTGCATACACCCACACAGGAAGTGACATTTATGGTTTTCCTCTACATCTAAATTATGAAGTCCAACATTATTGGGAATAATCAAGAGCAACACTGTCATGTCAAAGGAGAACAGAGAGAAATAGAAACATAGCTGCATCTTAGGTCCTCTGGGCCCATGGCCAAGTCACATTTTCACTCTTACCTCTGTGGATATGGGTGATTATAGTGGGCCAAGCACCATGGTGGGTGAGTCCCCAGACCTCACCTGCCCTTCAATCAGGTTAGCAGCTAGTGGGGTTTCACTATGTTACCAAGGCCATGCAAGGCAACACTGTTGCAATAGAGTGTAATCTCTATTGTAAAATAGGGCGAACCATCTGAAACTGTCTGATAAAAATAATTCACTTGACTATCTCTTGCCAACCTTTGGCATATCTATTTGTATTTGTATTTTTCTATTTCTTCAACAAATGTTTTGTTTTTAAGTATTAAGTTTTAATCTTTTTGATAATTGTCCTACATGTTTTTTTTATATTTTTAAAATATATTTGTAGTTAAAAAAAGCACTACACCATTTTCTCCCTTCCCTTTTCTACCTCTACTTTTTCCATGTCTGCCACTCTCAATTTGATAGCCTCTTTTTCTTTGATTATTATTGCTACATACATATGTTACACCATATATGTGTGTGTATGTATGTGTGCTTATGTATATGACAACATATGTATGTAAGTATGTATGTGCACAAATGTGTGAACACAACCTTCTGAGTCTGCTTTTGTAGGGTGTATGTGGGTTTAGAAGTGACCACTCTGCATTGAATGAGTGATAAAGAGGCTCAGCTCTGGGTGAGGCTAATTCTCCCTCTCTCTACAGTCATTAAGTGCATCTAATTCCTTGTCTAGGGGTGGGGCAGGACCCATGGGATTTCTCCCTTCCATGTTAACATGGCCATTGCCATTGTTGCAGTCTAGTCATTTCTAAGAGAGACTGTTTGACAGCACACATCCTGGTACCCTGCCTTTTATAATCTCCCCTCCGCCCTACTCTGTGATGCTCCCTGAGTCATAGATGCAGGAGCTATAATGGAGGTGTATCTGTTAGGGCTGGAATCCCTATGGTCTGTGTGTCCGGTGTGAGTTTCTGTGGTGGTCTCTGTTTGCTGTAAATAATGGCTTCTTTGCTGAGAGGCAGCAGCTACACTTACCTGTGAGTATCAGGAGAAAATTAAGAACATTTTGAGGAACTGTGCAGGTCTAAGGAAGTGGAGGCAGTGGGTTTTTTTCTAAGGCTCATAATCTAAGTAGCTCTGGCTAGATTTCTATTGCTGTGCATGGTTTACCCCCTCTTGAAAGGGCTTTAAGACCAACCAGACAGCTGTGGGTTACCAACAGCATGTGAGCACCACTTACTGCGCCCTTGTGGATTCATTTTCTTTCTTTCTTTCTTTCTTTCTTTCTTTCTTTCTTTCTTTCTTTTTCTTTCTTTCTTAACAGGGTCTCACTGAATATCCCTGGCTGGCCTGGAACTTGCTATGTAGACTAGGCTGGCCTCAAATGCACACAGCCACCTTCCTGTGCTAAGACTAAAGGCATGGTCATCAGCCCCAGTTGAAACAGAATTCTTGTTACTATGACAAAAACTATCTTAAGGAAGGAAGGGTTTATTTTGGCTCATTGTTCCCTAGCCATGGGGTGTCTGGTAGTGGGAGCAAGACCTCATTGTATTCACAGTCAGGAAGCAGAGGCTGATCTTCTGATGCTCAGTTGCTCTCCCCTTCTTATTCAGTCAGAGACACTAGCCTCTGGGATGATAACACCCACCTTTCTGCCAAATCTTCTCACCCCAATGTAATCTAGAAAAATTTCAGAGACTTGTCTCCTAGTGATAATTTTTTTCCTGCCTAGTTCACAGTACAGACCTTTACAAATAGTGTTTCTGGAAGTTATCTGATCCTTGGGTAAAAGGATCTAGCCCATCGTTCAGTGTAAATGAGGAGGCACAGAGATCAAGAGATGAATGGCTTCATGGTTCAGCACTAGGAAGTGGCGGCACCATAGCAGGAAGTAGAATCACTCCAGCCTCAGGAAGTGGCAGCAATTTCTAACAGCATCAGGAAGTGGCAACACTCTAGCATAAAAAGTGGCTGCACTCCAACATAGGAAGTAGAAGCACTCCAGCAGAGCAGAAGAAGTGGAGGAACTCCAGCATAGGAAGTGGAGGCACCCCAACAGAGGAAGTGGAGGCACTTCAGTAAAGGAAGTGAAGACACTCCAGCACCAAGAAGGGGAGGCATTCCAGCATAGGAAGTGGAGGCACTCCAACAGAGGAAGTGAGGCACTCCAGCAGAGGAAGTGGAGGCAATCCAGCATAGGAAGTGGAGGCATTCCAGCAGAAGAAGTAGAGGCATTCCAGCAGAGGAAGTGAAGACACTCCAGCACTAGGAAGTGGAGGCACTCCAACAGAGGAAGTGGAGGCATTCCAGCATAAGAAGTGGAGGCACTCCAGCACCAAGAAGGGGAGGCACTCCAGCATAGGAAGTGGAGGCACTCCAGCAGAGGAAGTGGAGGCACTCTAGCACTAGGAAGTGGAGGCACTCCAGCAAAGGAAGTAGCAGCACTCAAACATAGGAAGTAGCAAAGCACTCAAGCACCAGGAAATGGCAGCACCCTAGCATCAGGAAATAGAGGCACTCCAGCAGAGGAAGTGGCCCCACTCTATCATCAGGAAGTGGCAGTGAGACTGATTCCTTTCAAAGCAGGAAGGAAGAATGATTTGATCTGAAAGAAATCTCTTCATTTAGAGTGATGATTTAGTTCTTCAAGGTTCCTGGAGGCCCCAAAGTGCTCCCTTTAAGGTATATATTTTGTGTCCTTTCTCAAATGACCCTATTCCTTCCATTCCTCAGTTGATTGGTTGATTCAACTACTATAAATTAAATTCTGGCATAAACGTTTCCAGACTGTGTGATTGGTTATATTTTTGTACTGGAGGTGAAACCTAGGGCTCCCCACATGTTAAGATCAATTCCATCAATAAGCCTCACCCACAACCTCAACCATTTTGTATCCAGAGCGTTCTGTAGGTGCAACGGTCTACGCCAGGCCAGTCCTTGATTTCAAGACAGGTAAGGAAAGACCAGCAAACAACAACAAAGACATAGTACATAAGCAATATGGGCTCCATGTTAGAGGTGAAAGGAAGACAAAGATTTGGATAGAATGTGTGTTGGCATCAGAGGTGAGCCTCTGAATCCAGTAGGCAGCAAGGACCTGCGAGTCTGTTGCCATGGCAACCGCCGTACATTCCCAGCGTTCACTTCACCTGCCAATCCACCGACCCTCCTGTGTGGGGAGGTGCGCTTGATTACTTCCTGGCCCAAATAAAAAGCAGATCCTCCTGACGCTCCACCCCTTTTTTCTTCGTCGTCTCCCTTCGTCCTTTTCTCTTCTCTCCTTCTCCCCCAATAAACCTCTCCCAGGGAGCTGTGCTGACCTGGTGTGATCTGTCTGGATACAAGCCGCCATTCTAACACAACAGTGTGATGTATTAGAAGATATTAACTGATCACAGCAAGCTTGGCAAGGAATACTCACAAGTCTAGTAGCATTTTGCATGCAGCTCTTTCCTCACTGGCTTCCTGTGGTCTTATGTTAATTGGATTCTGTCCCTGTTCCCTCTCATATGCACTCTGTAGATTTGATCTCAAAGTGGTCTTGGCACAGTAGTCTTACTGTAAGCTATATAGGCTGTGTGGAGAGCTCCCTGGGATGTGGAGAAAGTTTCTTGGTCTTCTTTGATGGCAGGAGCCCAGTTGCCCCTCCCTTTGGCACATCTAGTCTACCCACAGACCAACTCCTCACTGAGGTCAGCTCCCAATCTGCTTGTTTTTCTGTGATTACACTCTACCCCTTCCCATCTCCTGCTGTTCCAGGGACTTGATGGAACAAGCTCCACCCAGGCACCTCAGTGACACCAACCTACATACTTCAGGAAATGGAAACTGACAGAAGCCCCTGCCTTCTGCTGTTGCAAAAGTGGCTTAGTGGGGCAAGACGCCAGCTTTGAGCCCTTGGCTGGAGCTAAGAGGTCTGCAACCCCTTCCCCAGAGATGGGAGTGCCTGGGGGCCAAGAGCCTTGGCAGCCTTGACGTTAAACACTCAGGTGAGGCATTTTCCATCTGGCTAAGAAGCCCTCATTATATTGTCAAACAAGACTGCAATGTGCAGAAGAAACAAAGATGGATTCTTGCTGAGTTGGGGATGAGAGGAAGGAATTGTTTTACACTGAGGTAAACATCTCTGATGCTGAGATCCCAGGCAGTGTTTTCATTGACACAGAAGTCAAGGCAGGGAGGGTACAACATGGGGGCTTTGGATGCCTCCTGGTACTTCCCAGGCCCATCCTGCCTGTGGCAGGGAATAAAGAGGCCACAGTAGTAACGACACCCCTCTATCCTGTCCAGAGTTCTCCTCCTCACTGTTCAGAACCTTCTTCCTGTTGCTGGAGTCCTGGCTTCTGCTTTCTTATAATTCCCCTCTGTAGAGTCCAGGGAAAACGGTATTGCTGCTGCTGTTGTTCTTAAGAACATTTTTTTAAAAAGTTTTTTTGATTGGGGGGGGGGGTTCGAGGCTGGAGAGATGGCTCAGCGGTTAAGAGCACTGACTGCTCATCCAAAGGTCATGAGTTCAATTTGACATCAGTTACTCAGTCCTGAGGGTGCTCAAAAGCTGTGTCCATGCCAGTGCTACTGAGCAGTCCGTCGGGACGGTGTAGGATGGCTGTAATCCACATGAGAACCCTCCAGATGACTATACCTGGGTCTTTCTGGCAAAGAATATTTGCATTTTGGATGGTTTAGAGCTAATGCTTGGAAAGTGTCTCTTTTTAAAAAGTCAATATTGGGAATTGAACTCGGCACCTCATCCATACTAGTCAAGTACACTGTCGCTGAGCCCAAAGTCAATGGCTTCCTTCCTTCCTCTTCTTCCTCCGTTTTCTCTTTTAGTGGTATAGGTCACTAAATCTAGGGCCTTAGTGTGCAAGGAAATCCATCCTATCACTGAGCTGCAATACCAGCTCTGTAATCCCCATTGATTCCCCCCTTTAACCCCTGACTTCTGTCCTAATTTAGCTTTGCATCAGTTGGACATATTTCTCGCATAGAGCTGTCTTTGTGTCCTGTGTGAGGATGCCTTTACTCCACCTCCTATCTGACTCCCCAAGGGGACAACCTTGTGTCTGTCTGACTTAGCAGCCTCCTCCAGCCACAGTGATTGGCTCAAATGTGGTCATGTGTACTAAGGTAGTCTAATCTGAGTGGATACAGGCACCTTCTCTCCTGTGCAGCCCAGCTGTGAGGAAGAGAAGTGGAACCACCACAGCTACTTTGTGGTCATAAGAGAACTTAATCTTGGGATGAAGTAAAACACTACAATGGACAGAAAAGCACAAAAATTCAGGAAAAGAACGCAGATTGGTCACACTAATCCTCATCAGTGATGTTAGCTACAGTCTTAGTAGTGTATAAATCACTCTGAATTTGGTTTTCTGTACCTGATAACACAAAGAATTATTGGCCAATATAATATCTTTCTTATTGGAAAAGTAAAATATTTTTCTCATACATAATTCATAAAGAATCAAAACACAAAGAAGAAGATAAAAATCACCTACAGTTTTGACAAACAGGATAATAGCTGTGAACATTTTGGGATTCCTTTCCTATTTTTCTTGGACAGAGGGTAAAATTAAGATTTGCTCTTACTGAATATTTTTATTGTATGAAATTTCATGGGTCCTTCTTGAAATTGATTGCCAAAGTGATGGTGTATTTGACTACTGACTACAGTTATTTTCATAGCTGGTATGATTCAACTTCTTCTCAGTCTATTTTATACTTGTGTATTAATTTGTAATCTCTTATAAGTTTTATTACTTGTGATTTTTTTGTTTGTTGTTATTGTTTGTTTTTCTTTTCTTTCCTCCTCCCTCCTCCTCCGCCTCCCTCCTCCTCCTTCCTCCTCCC
>JADRCH010000146.1:2962498-2980550 GCA_019843965.1 Rhynchomys soricoides
CCTCCTCCTCCGCCTCCCTCCTCCTCCTTCCTCCTCCCTCCTCCTCCTTCTTCCCTCCCTCCTTCTTCTCCCTCCTTCCTCCTCCCTCCCTCCTCCTCCCTCCTCCTCCTCCCTCCTCCTCCCTCCTCCTCCTCCCTCCTCCCTCCTCCTCCTTCCTCCTCCCTCCTCCTCCTCCCTCCTCCTCCTCCCTCCTCCTCCTTCCTCCTCCCTCCTTCCTCCTCCCTCCTCCTCCTCCTCCTCCTCCTCCTCCTCCTCCTCCTTCTTCTTCTTCTCTCTCTCTCTCTCCCCCCCCCCAATATGGTCTCACTCTGTAGTCCATTGAGGGAATGGAAGAGTTCCCTGTAGGACCATGCTAGTATGGATCAGGCATCTGGTACCTGGAGGAACCTGTGAGGTAGGAGAGACCTTTCTCTGAAGAGGGAAAGGAGTGGAAAAAGTTATGCATGAAGAAAAACTTTAAGGTCATTGTGTTGGAATGCGGAGCGAAATGGGAAAGCACTATTGAGGAGGAGTCAGGACCCCTGCAGGAGAGACCTCAGAGGTCACACTAAGAACTTGGGCTTTTTTTTCTAGGGGTGGGGGTTAATGCAGAGAGCAAATACCACAGGTGTCAAGTTATCAAAGCTAACTGGCAAGCAGGCTACTGAAAGGATTGGGGACTTCAGTGGACGATGTGGGCTGGTGCTCATGAGGGTGGACAGGCAGGCAGGACGGAGACACTGAGGAGATTCTCAGCTGGGTCAAAAGGTGGGAGAGGACAGCGTTCCCTTGGTCATGGATGGATGTTGTGTACCCAGGGAAAGATCATGGGAGCTCCAGGGCCAAGGCATGAGTCCTGTGGCCTGGAGATCATGAGAACAATCTTTGCTAAAGAGGCACATTTGGATGCTTGTTTTTTAAACAGACAGAATCCATAGTTGAACCCAAAGGAGGGACCGTAAGAAGAACTGTCCTTCACCAGTAGGTTCAGTAGAGTATCAACTTCTACTGACTGACTCTAAAGGGCGACCCTTCTGAAGACAAGCACAGGAATGTCAGAGAAGAGAAAAGGCAGAAGAGTGGTGTCACACCCAACCCCCCAAAAAGGGAAGTCTGTAAAAGAGGGGGTTAGGACTGTCCAGTGCTAGAGGGGTCAGCTAAAGTTAGGGCAAAAATGCCCATTAGACTTGTAGCATTTGAGCCTTTAATTTAGCAAGAGCGATTCCAGAGGCATGATGGGTCAGAAACAGGTGTGGTGTGAGAAGGACTGTGGAGACACATTTGATGGAAAACTTGTAAGAATTTTGCTGGAGAGGGAACAATGAGCTAAAGGGCCTCCACTTTGTCCACTACGGTTCTGTGAGATTCTTTAAAACTATCTCAGTGTCTGTCTTAGTTAGGGTCTTAGTGATGTGAAGAAACACCATGACCAAGACAATTCTTATAAAGGAAAACAGTGAATTCAGACTGGCTCACAGGTTTAGAGGTTGACTCCATCATCATGGCAGGAAACATGGCAGCATCCAGGTAGACATGGTGCTGGAGGAGCCAAGAGTTCTGTATCTTGATCGGAAGACAGCAGAAGGGGACTTTTACCCATGCTGGGCAGAGCTTTCGAATAGGGAACCTCAAAGCCTACCCCCACAGTGATACACTCTCGCCAACAAGGCCATACCTCCTAATAGTGCCACTCCCCATGGGCCAAGTGTTCACACATATGACCCTATGGGGGCCATATCTTCTAAGACCACCACAGAATCAATGGCAATGACCAGACTAAGACTGGAATCTCTCAGTGTTAGATCCAGCTATTATAATAATCCATACAGTTCCTCTCCCTGAGATCTTGCTCCAGGTTCTAGCATTTAGCTGACCCCATTGTCAGCTTACACTTCTGATATTTCTCAGAGCCTTTAAGACATTTGCTCTTTCATTCATTCTGTGATTACCCACCCCTACCCCAGCAGGTTAATGGGTCACCAAACAAGATGCTGCCCAGTATACACAGTGTGAGGGCCGCCCATGTGCACCCTCTGTGTCCTCGGATGGCTAGAATTCTCTCTGCTTTCCTCAGGCACACATCAGGCGCATCGACACTGAAGTAATTCCTAGCATCTGGTGGTGTTATCTGATTTGGTCTCTGGCAGAGAGTGTCTCTGGGCATTGCTTTCAATGCCTTCCACTTCTGGAAGGGAATGCGTCCACTTCATTCACTTGAACTTGAGATTTTCAGACGGTCACCTGACAGAAGAACTATGGGAGTGGGAGGGGAACATGGACTGGCCCTGATCTTGCATCCTGAAGCAGAGAGGAGTGGAGACAGGTTGCAGGTTTCTCTGGTCCCCACACCCTTGATCCCTTCTTTCACTCACGTTCAGTGGACACTCTTTCAAAGTCTGTCAGTGTTATTAAAACTTGGGCCTTGCAACTGTTAGTCTTTTCCTGTCTTAACAAGAATGCTAATGAGAAGTTTCAGATAGCTGAAATGGAGGCCAGATGCTGTTTCTCAGTTATACTTTAAAATGTGTGTGGTGGTGCCATAGAAGCAAACCACAACTAATTCAAGTGAGAGATTCTACCACAGACAAGGAAACGATGAGAGGTGATCGGAGGTGAGTGGAGAAGCTCTCAGCAGGTGCTTCATGGGTGTTTGACTCCCTACAGGTCCCATGGCTACCTTCCCCTAGGAATGAATGTTGGTTTTTGTTGTACTGGGAAGTGCTCTCTTACAAGCCCAAACTTCCTTCATCTTTAGTTACACAGATCTCTTTCTTTGAACTATGCCGGAATTACCTACACCCCAATTACTTTTGATAAAGTATAGTATTTTATTTTATTTTACTTTTTCTTCTCTCCTATATTACATCCCAACCTCAGTTTCTCCTCCCCCTCCTCTCCTACTGTTTTCTTTCAGAAAAGAGCAAGGCCTCTCAGGGATAGCAACCAAATATGGCATAGCAAAGGCATCTTGCCAGAGTGTGTGCCTTTAATCCCAGTACCCAGGAGACAGAGGCAGGCAGATCTCTGGGAGCCAGCCTTGTCTACAGAGTGATTTCCAGGACAACCAGGGCTACACAGAGAAACCCTGTCTGGGAAAAAAAGACTAGGCACCTCCCCTCATATCAAGGCTGGAAGAGGCAACCCAGTAGGAGGAAAATGGTCCTAAAAGCATCAGAGATGGCTCCCACTCCCTCTGTCAGGCATTCACAAGAAGACCAAACTATACAACCATAACGTATATGCGGAGGGCCTAGCTCAGAACTATACTGGCTCCCTGCTTGTGGATTTAGTCTCTGTGAGCCCCTAAGAGCCTAGGTTAGTTGATTTTGTGGGTTTTCTTGTGGTGTTCTTGAACACCCATGTTTCTACAATCTGTCCTTGCTGTTTTCCACAGCATTCCCAAGCTCTGCCTAATGATTGACTGTGGGTCTCGACATCTGTTTCCATTAGTTGCTGGATGAAGCCTCTCTGATCATGTTTATGCTAAGCTCCTGTCTATAAGTATAGTAGAATATCATTGGGAATTCTCTCTCTCTCTCTCTCTCTCTCTCTCTCTCTCTCTCTCTCTCTCCTGTGTGTGTGTCTGTCTCTCAAAATCTGTCTCTCTCTGTCTCTGTCTCTCTGTGTGTCTCTGTCTCTGTCTCTCTGTCTCTCTTTGTCTCTCTGTCTCTCTCCAGTCTTGTTTGGTTCTAGCTTAGATATCTGGGCTATTTAGCCTCTGGTTACTGGGCATTCAGGCAGTGTCAAACTGGACCAGTCATTGGTTAGCCACTCCCACATTTTCTGTGCCATCTTTACCCCAGCACATCTTTCAAGTAGGTCAAAAATAGGTGGAAGTTTTTGTGGCTGAGTCAGTGCTCCAATCCCTCCACTGGAAGTCATACCTGGTTAGAGGAGATGGCCGATTCAGGCTCCATCTTTCCCATTGCTAGGAGTCTTAGCAACAGTCACCTTTGTAGATTCCTGGGAGCTTTCATTGCACTAGGTTTCTCTGGTAGAAGAGTTAATCTGCTTACAAGTCAATAAAAATAGCACACATCTGAATATTCACAGAGCACAAATGTAGAAGGGGATGAAGGGGAGGAGGGAGTAAAAGAAGGGAAAGACCATGTTGGGAAGGAGAAATACAGAACTTGGCATATTTCCTCTCATATGCTGAAAACCAACAGTATACAATATATAGGTGATAGGTGTACACATATATATCTATGTGGTGTGAAAACAGAAGAGTCACTATTAGGAAAAATAGCCGGAGCAGGGAAGGAGGTGGAGGAGGTATCTGGAAAGTAGATAGGGCATATATGAGCAAGGTACAATAAAAAACATGTCTATGAAAATTAAACCCATTATTTTATATCTTCCATTGGCTACTTTCCATGTTGCCATGATAAAATATTTTGAAAATCCCAGCTTGATGGAAGAAGAGTTTATTTGTTTCAGAGAATATAGTCAGTTTATCATGGTGGGAAAGCCATAAAGGCAGGAGCTGGAGGTACGTGGCCATGTTGCCTCTGCAGTCAGGAAGCAGAGATGGGTGGGTGCTGGTGCCCAGCTCCCTCTCCTTTCTCTTTCTTATTCACACCAGGATTCCAGCCCATGGAGTGGTGCTCCCCACAGTTAAAAAGGGTCTTCCTACCTCAACCTGATCTAGATAATCCCCCACATATCTTTGAAGGAACTTCTCCTCTAGATAATTCCAGATCATGTCAGGTTGATGACATTAACCATCACATATGCTAACTAAATATATAATTGAAAAACAAAAAACAAAACCCCTCCACATTTTACCTTTGTTCCTAGTTCCTAGCAGAGATGATATGAGTACTTTGTTGTTTCTAATAATATGATTCTTCACTAACACCCAACTTTATGCAAATGAGGTAGACCTTGGTGGGTGGGGTTATTTGCCAGAGGAACCAGGCCTATGATTGAGATAGAAACTTTTAGCCTCAGTTCCTGACTTCTAAAGAGTGGAGGAGCTAGAGGTTGAGTTTAATTAGAGATGACAATCCCTTAGTCTACCATGCTCATGAAGTAAAGCTTCCGTGACAACCCTGAACCATGGCATGTGGAGAACCTTCAGGTTGTCACCATACACAAGTCCATGTGCTGGGAAAAAGGTACCCCCAAATCACCAACACAGACTCAGGGCCCTTTTGTGAGTCTCATCCTGTTTAGCCTTTACCTGAGTGATCATTTGTATGTGTCTTAGTTAAGGTTTCTATTGCAGTGAAGTGACACCATCACCACAACAACTTGTATAAGGGGAAGCATTTAACTGGGGCTGGCTTAGTCTGTTGTCATCATGGCATAAAGCATGGTAGCATGCACACAGACATGGTGAGAGTCCAATATCCAGATTGTTAGGCAGCAGGAAGAGAGAGTAACACTGGACCTGGCTTGAGCTTCTGATACCCCAAAGCCCACCCCAGTGACACACTTCCTCCAACAAGGCCACACCTCCCAATAGTGCCACTTCCTGTGCGTCTAAGGGAACCAGTTTTATTCAAACCACCACAGTATCTTTTAAGGCTCTTAATAATGGCTGACGAGAGATAGACTTTTAATTCTAGGAACCATTCTTGCAAAGTATGAAACCAATAAAGGAGTTCTTGGGAACCCTTCCTTGGTAGGAAGTGTGGCAGACTCCATTCCTGATTGGTCTCTGAAGTGGAGTTGACTTTTAAGGCAGCCTGCAGTTTGGAGAACCTGACATAACTCTAGGTAGACAACGTGCATATGAAATTGAATTGTAAGGAAGCCAACTGGTATTTAGTGAATTAGAGAATTGTCTAGTGTGGTAGAGACACACATATTTGGTGTCAAAACTGTTGTAAACATGGGGAAAGAATATTTATTCATTTGTTTATTTGCTTGCTTTGGTTAGTTTGTTTAATTGTGAGTGGGGAACCTAGAGTAGGGTGTGTTAGCTCACTGAGCTTCCCTGGTGTGACCCTGCAAGACAGGCAGGTGCTGGGTAGAAATTCCATAGGTTTAGCTGAGTGAAATGCATATGGGCCAATCAAAGGACAGAGCTTGAAGGGTTCTCTAGAGTATTTATCAGTATTTCAGAATAGACCTGGAATTCAGAACTTAATTTATTCATTTAGTAGTAACCAATATACATTGAGCACCTATATACATCAGGCAGTGAACCAGGTGCTGGGATCAGTGCCATAAGCATGACATTATCTGCCATAAGAAATCCATCAATCTCACTGCTAACTACAAAATGTATTACCCTTCCCAAAGACATTCTTGGCCATCACATGAATTATAGTTTATTGCTGGCTAAAGACAAATAGCAAAATTAGATGAGTTTAGACTTCAATGAGGAATACTTTGAGAGAATGAAGTAGGGAAGTAGCTAAGCTGATCTAGGTGGATGGAGGGAAACTTTGTAGAAACAACCAAAAAAATACATAAAACTGAGTCATTGCTTAAATAAACTTTAGTGTAGAAGTATGTACTCCTAGATTTAAAAAACAAAAAAACAATACAAAACAAAAAAACCCCTGAAATCCATTAATTCAAAGCAGGCATCAAGATCCAGTTGAGTTTGGTTACTAAGAATATATGGTGAATGGTGAGTGACTCCTTGGATGTTATACTCCGTCACTCCAGTCCTTAATGGGGTGCTTGAAACTGAACCAGATTCTTAATCTCTGAGCCTTAGTTTTCTCATACATCAAATGGACACAACAGTAGCATTTACCTCAGGGTGTTGCATTGACACTGAAATGGATTAACACATGAGAAGGTTTAAAGTGGTGTCTGGCATACAGCAGGTACTTAATAAATGTGGCATTGCAGAATAAATATTACATTACAGAAGGCACATTTTTTTTTTTTTAAAAAAAATTGGATTTCAAAGTTGGGGTTGGAAAACAGAGCTTTAAATGTCCAGATAGGAAGAGTCTTCCGGTTTCCATCTGTGGCAGGAGACTTTTGCCTGGGCCAACAGGACTCCATAGCCAAATAGCTCTGGGAGAAAGCTAGCCTCCCAGGAGTGGGGGGCAAGACTGACTGCTCAGAGGAACTCACCTGGAATACACAGGTCACAGGGACTGAGAAACGTGGATCTGGTTTCTTTCGGTGGCTGGAGAGCAGATCTTGTGACATAGGGCTCCATACTCAAATAGTGCCAGGAGAGAGCTGGTATACCAGGAGTACTGACACACCTTTAAGCACAGAGAGAACTGGTCTCCAAGGAGTATTGACACCGAGGCTTGCAGGAAAGACAAGCCACAGTCAGAGAGAGTAAGACCAGCTAACACCAGAGATAACCAGATGGCGAAAGGCAAGGGCAAGAACACAAGGAACAGAAACCAAGACTACTTGGCATCAACAGAACCCAGCTCTCCCACCACAGAAAGCCCTGGATATCCCAACACACCAGAAAAGCAAGACTCAGAATTAAAATCACATCTCATGATGATGATAAAAGATTTTAAGAAGGAAATAAATAACACCCTTAAAGAAATACAAGAGAACACAGGAAACAACTGGAAGCCCTTAAAGAGGACACAGAAAAATCCCTTAAAGAATTACAGGAGAACACAATCAAACAGGCAGAATTACAGGAAAACACAATCAAACAATGAACAAAATCATTCAGGAATTAAAAACAGAAATAGAAACAATAAAGAAATCACAAAGGGAGACAACCCTGGAGTTAGACAACATAGGAAAGAAATCAGGAGTCAATAGATGCAAGCATCACCAACAGAATACAAGAGATGGAAAAGAGAATCTCAGGTGCAGAAGATACCATTGAAAACATGGACACAACAGTCAAAGAAAACACAAAATGCAAAAACCTCCTAACCCAAAACATCCAGGATATCCAGGATACAAGAGAAGACAGATCTTGAGGATAATAGGTATAGAAGAGAGTGAAGATTCCCAACTTAAAGGACCAGTAAATATCTTCAACAAAATTATAGAAGAAAACTTTCCTAACCTAAAGAAAGAGATGAACATAAATATACAAGAAGCCTACAGAGCGCCAAATAGACTGGACCAGAAAAGAAATTCCTCTCATCACATTGTAGTCAAAACACCAAATACACAAAATAAGGAAAGAATATTAAAAGCAGTAAGGGAAAAGGGGCAAGTAACATACAAAGGCAGATCTATCAGAATTACACCAGACTTCTCACTAGAGACTATGAAAGCTAGAAGATCCTGGACAGATCTCATACAAACCCTAAGAGAACACAAATGCCAGCCCAGGCTGCTATACCCAGCAAAACTCTCAATAATCGTAGATGGTGAAACCAAAATATTCTATGACAAATCCAAATTTGCTCAGTATGTTTCCACAAACCCAGCCCTACAAAGAATAACAGATGGAAAACACCAACTGAAGGAGGGAAACTACACCCAAGGAAAAGCAAGAAAGTAACCTTTCAACAAACTCAAAAGAAGATAGCCACACAAACATATAAACAACATTGAAAATGACAGGAAGCAACAATCACTATTTTTTTAGTATCTCTTAACATCAATGGTCTCAATTCCCCAATAAAAAGACATAGACTGACAGACTGGATCCATAAACAGGACCCAGCATTTTGCTGCATCCAGGAAACGCACCTCCGTGTTAAAGACAAACACTACCTCAGAGTAAAGGGCTGGAAAACAATCTTTCAGGCAATGGCCCCAAGAAACAGGCTGGGGTAGCCATTCTAATATCGGATAAAATCGACTTTCAACCAAAGTCATCAAAAAAGATAAAGAAGGACACTTCATACTCATCAAAGGAAAAATCTACCAAGAAGAACTCTCAATTCTGAACATCTACGCCCCGAATGCAAGAGCTCCCACATTCATAAAAGAAACTTTACTGAAGCTCAAAGCAAACATAGCACCTCACACAATAATAGTGGGAGACTTCAACAACCCACTATCAACAATGGACAGATCTTGGAAACCTAAACAGAGACACAGTGAAACTAACAGATGCTATGAACCAAATGGGTTTAACAGATATCTATAGAACATTTCATCCTACATCAAAAGAATATACCTTCTTTTCAGAACCTCATGGTACCTTCTCCAAAATTGATAATATAATTGGTCACAAAACAAACCTCAACAGATATAAGAAGACTGAAATAATCCCATGCCTCCTATCAGATCACTACGGATTAAGGCTGGTCTTCAATGGCAACAACAACAACAGAAAGCCCACATACACATGGAAGCTGAACAATGCTCTACTCAATGATAACTTGGTCAAGGAAGAAATAGAGAAAGAAATTAAAGACTTCCTAGAATTTAATGAAAATGAAAGTACAACATACCCAAACCTATGGGACACAATGAAAGCAGTGTTAAGAGGAAAACTCATAGCTCTGAATGCCTCCAAAAAGAAACTGGAGAGAGCATATACTAGCAGCTTAACAGCACACCTGAAAGTTCTAGAACAAAAAGAAGCTAATACACCCAAGAGGAGTAGAAGGCAGGAAATAATCAAATTAAGGGCTGAAATCAACCAAGTAGAATGAAAAGAACTATACAAAGAATCAACAAAACCAGAAGCTACTTCTCTGAGAAAATCAACAAGATAGATAAACCTTTAGCCAGACTAACCAGAGGGCAAAGAGACAGTATGCAAATTAACAAAATTAGAAAGGAAAAGGAAGATATAATAACAGATTCTGAGGAAATTAAAAAAATCATCAGATTCTACTACAAAAAGTCTATACGCAACAAAATTAGAAAATCTGGAGGAAATGGACAAGTTTTTAGACAGATACCAACTACCAAAGTTAAATCAGGATCAGATAAACCATCTAAACAATCCCATAACCCCTAAAGAAATAGAAGCAATCATTAAAAGTCTCCCAACCAAAAAAAGCGCAGGACTAGATGGGTTCAGTGCAGAATTCTATCAGACTTTCAAAGAAGACCTAATCCCAATACTCTTCAATCTATTCCACAAAATAGAAACGGAAGGAACACTACCCAATTCATTCTATGAGGCCACAGTTACACTGATACCAAAACCCCACAAAGACCCAACAATAAAACTTCAGACCAATTTCCCTTATGAATATCGATGCAAAAATACTCAATAGAATTCTTGCAAACCGAATTCAAGAACACATCAAAAAGATCATTCACCATGACCAAGTAGGCTTCATCCCTGGGATGCAGGGGTGGTTCAATACCCAGAAATCCATCAATGTAATCCACTACATAAACAAACTCAAAGAAAAAAACCACATGATCATTTTGTTAGATGCTGAAAAAGCATTTGACAAAGTTCAACATCCCTTCATGATAAAAGTCTTGGAAAGATCAGGAATTCAAGGAGCATACCTAAACATAGTAAAAGCAATATACAGTAAACCAGTTGCCAACATCAAACTAAATGGAGAGAAACTCGAAGCAATCCCACTAAAATCAGGGACTAGGTAAGGCTGCCCTCTCTCCCCTATCTATTCAATATAGTACTTGAAGTTCTAGCTAGAGCAATTAGACAACAAAAGGAGGTCAAAGGGAGACAAACTGGAAAGGAAGAAATCAAAATATCACTATTTGCAGATGATATGATGGTATAGTTAAGTGACTTGAAAAACTCCACCAGAGAACTGCTACAGCTGATAAACACCTTCAGCAAAGTGGCTGGATACAAAATTAACTCAAGCAAATCAGTAGCCTTCCTATACTTGAAGGATAAACAGGCTGAGAAAGAAATTAGGGAAATGACACCCTTCACAATTGTCACAAACAATATAAAATATCTTGGTGTGACTCTAACCAAACAAGTGAAAGATCTGTATGACAAGAACTTCAAGTCTCTGAAGAGAGAAATCGAAGAAGACCTCAGAAGATGGAAAGATCTCCCATGGTCATGGATTGACAGGATTAATATAGTTAAAATGGCCATCCTGCCGAAAGCAAACTATGGATTCAATGCAATCCCCATCAAAATCCCAACTCAATTCTTCATAGACTTAGAAAGAGCAATTCTCAAATTCATATGGAATAACAAAAAAACTTAGGAAAGCAAAAACTATTCTCAACAATAAAAGGACTTCTGGGGGAATCAGCATCCCAGAACTCAAGCTGTACTACAGAGCAGTAGTGATAAAATCTGCATGGTATTGGTACAGTGACAAGCAGGTAGATCAATGGAATAGAATTGAAGACCCAGAAATGAACCCACACACTTATGGACACTTGATCTTTGACAAAAGAGCTAAAGCCATCCATTGGAAAAAAGACAGTATTTTCAACAAATGGTGCTGGTTAAACTGGCGGTCTACATGTAGAAGATTGCTAATTGATCCATTCCTATCTCCCTGTACAAAGCTCAAGTCCAAGTGGATCAAGGACCTCCACATAAAACCAGATACACTGAATCTAATAGAAGAGAAAGTGGGGGAAAAGTCTCGAACACATGGGCACAGGGGAAAAGTTCCTGAATAGAACACCAATGGCTTGTGCTCTAAGATCAAGAATTGACAAATGGGACCTCATAAAATTACAAAGCTTCTGTAAGGCAAGGGACACTGTAAATAGGACAAAACGGCAACCTACAGATTGGGAAAATATCTTTACCAATCCTACATCCGATAGAGGGCTAATATCCAATATATACAAAGAACTCAAGAAGATAGACTCCAGAGATCCAAATAGCCCTATCAAAAAATGGGGAACAGAGCTAAACAGAGAATTCTCAACTGAGAAAACTCAAATGGCTGAGAAGCACCTAAAGAAATGTTCAACATCCTTACTCATCAGGGAAATGCAAATCAAAATAACCCTGAGATTCCACCTCACACCAGTCAGAATGGCTAAGATCAAAAACTCAGGTGACAACAGATGTTGTCGAGGATGTGGAGAAAGAGGAACACTCCTCCATTGCTGGTGGGAATGCAATCTGATACAACCTCTCTGGAAATCAGTTTGGTGGACCCTCATAAAATTGGACATACTACTACCTGAGGACCCAGCTATTCCACTCCTGGGCATATACCCAGAAGATACTCCAACATGTAATAAAGACACATGTTCCACTATGTTCATAGCAGCCATATTTATAATAGCCAGAAACTGGAAACAACCCAGATGTCCCTCAAGAGAGAATGGATACATATAATGTGGTACATTTACACAATGGAATACTCAGTTATAAAAAACAATGACTTCATGAAATTCGCAGGCAAATGGATGGAACTTGAAAATATCATCCTGAGCAAGGTAACACAGTCACAAAAGAATGATCATGATATGTATTCACTGTTAAGTGGTTATTAGCCCAAAAGTTTGAAATACCCACGAGTCTCTTCGCAGCAACAGTAAGGCAGATTGTGAGGTCCCAAATGGAGGACTTGGAGAAAGGGCTGAAGGAACTGAGGGAGTTTGCATCCCCAGGGAGGCAGCAAAAGTGGCAACTGGCCTGACCCCCTGATGCTTCCAGAGACTGAATCACCAACCAAAGAATATACATGGAGGGACCCATGGTGCTGGCCACATATGCGGCAGAGAAGGGTTTTGTTAGACATCAGGGGAAGGAGAGGCCCTTGGGCCTGAGGGTGTTAGATGCCCCAGTATAGGAGAATGCCAAGGAGGGATGATGAGAGTGGGTTGGTGGGTGGTTGGGGGAATACTCCCATAGAGGCAGTGGGAGAGGGGAGGGAATGAGGAGGTTCCAAAGGGGAGATATGGAAAGGGGAAAACATTTGAAATGTCAAGAAAGTAGGAAAAAAATGAAAAAAAGAATAAATGAAAACTTCTTAATTAAAAAAAAAAAAAGTCCAGATAGAAAAAACAAGGGACATTTAAATGAAAAGTCACCAAACTGAAGCTGTCATTATATCTGCAACAGCAGAAATTAGTAAATGGTCATATAGTCTGTACTGGCTGGTTTTGTGTGTCAACTTGACACAAGCTGCAGTTACCACAGAGAAAGGAGCTTCAGGTGAGGAAATGCCTCCGTGAGATCCAGCTGTAAGGCATTTTTTCAATTAGTGATCAAGGGGGGAGGGGCCCTTGTGGGTGGTGCTGTCCCTGGGCTGGTAGTCCTCAGTTCTATAAGAAAGCAAGCTGAGCAAGCCAGGGGAAGCAAGCAAGTAAGAAACATCCCTCTATGGTCTCTGCATCAGCTCCTGCTTCCTGACCTGCTTGAGTTCCAGTCCTGACTTGCTTTAGTGATGAACAGCAATGTGGAGGTGTAAGCTGAATAAACCCTTTCCTCCCCAACTTGCTTCTTGGTCATGATGTTTTGTGCAGGAATAGAAACCCTAAGACATAGCCTAACAATCAGAGACTCTGTGCAGAAATCTTGTATGTTAATTGTGGGCTGCCTGGGAGGACACAGCAGGTGCTGGTTAGAATTCCTGAAGTGAATGTATGAACTCCAGGGATTGTAAGGAAAGCACTATAATCTTTTTTTTTTTTGGTTGGGGACATAAGAGTTTATTTGACTTCCAATTCCACATCCCTTTTAATCACTGAAGGAAGTTAGGGCAGGAACTCAAACAGGAACCTGGAGGTAGGAGCTGATGCAGAGGTTGTGGAGGGGTGTTGGCTATCGGCCTGCTCAGCCTGCTTTCTTATAGAACTCTGAACCAACAGCCCAGGGATGGCTGCACCTGCAGTGGGCTACGCTCTCTCACATCAATCATTGATTTAAAGAAATGCTCTACAGTCTCGCCTAATGCTGAATATTATGGAGGCATTTCTTCAGTTGGTGTGGTCTCCTCTCAGGTGACTTTAGCTCAGATCAAGTTGACATAAAACTGGCCAGCACAATTGACTCCTTGTCAACTTGACACAGTACTTTTTGAGACATAACCTTTCCTTTTGTTGGTCCATCCCCAAGATCTCAGATTAATAAATACCACAAATGTAAAACATATTACAAACCTAAATTCCTACAGTCTTTATCAACTTAAAATGTCAAAAGGTAGGACAAGGAAAATAATGGACTGAACCTCAGAACCTGTAACCTCAATTAAATGTTGTCCTTTATAAGAAAAACAAAAACAAAAAAATTAAAACAAAACAAACCCCCAAAAGTCAAAAGTTTGGTCTCTGTAAAAATCCAAAATCACTTATTATCCTCAATACGTTTTAAAAATACAGTCTCATCAAGGCCCTCTTAATCAGCTAAGCAAGGCACATATGAGCTCACAAAGACCAAAGCAGGGAGCACAGGGCCAGTATGGGTTTGTACCAGGTCTTTTAGGTATATCGTAGCTATCAACTTAGTATTTTTGTGGGATTCATGACTATGAGAATAAGTAGGTCTCTGACTCCTCTGCCTGCCTGGCTCTCTACCTCCTGCTGGGCTGCCATGTCCAACTTAGATCTGAAAGTTTTTGCTTCATCTTATATTTTTTTGTGTTTGGTTGTTACCTCCTTGAAGCCTGTTATTTTCTAATGAGAGAAGAAATAGAGCGAATCCAGAGTAGAGGGGAGGTGAGAGGGATAGAGGAGAGAAGCTATAATCCATCTCTCTCTCTCTCTTTCTCTCTCTCCCTTTCTCTCCCTCCCTCCCTCTCTCTCTTTGTCTCTCTCTCCAAACCCCAACCCAACCAACCAAAACATGGGCTCCTATAAAATAAAAAGCAAGCCAAATACTTTTTTTACTTTAAGAGGGAAGAACCAGGGCACAGTCACAGTCTGAGCAGAGCAAAACACTCAGACGCTATAAATAACTCACTCTTTCCCAGCGATGAAGGTCTGCAGTTGCCGACAAGTGTCTTCCTTAACAGCTCGCTACTTTGGATGTTGAGACAGGAATCATGTGAACTGTGTGTTAACTGATTCCAATAGACTGGTTGGTCAGTAAGTTGTCTCATCTACCCAAGGTTAGAATTACAGGTGTGTCATTGGCTTTTAATACGGGTGCCAGTGATCCAAGCTCAGCCTCTCTTTATGTGGGTGTGGGGTTCCAAACTCAGTTTCTCCTGCTTGCCACGAGCCCTTTACAGACTATGCTATCTCTCCAGCGCCTCAAGAACCTTTCTTACTGACACATTAAGGCTCTGAGATGACCCTGAATTAAAGACAGAATAAAATGTCAGAGTGAAAAGTCTTTAGAAGGAAAAGAAAAGGGTGTTTTTCTTTATTCCCCTGTGCATGGTCTTGTGATTGGTCACAGGAAGGACTCCGGAAGCAATTCCCCATTGTGAGTTTGCTTGCTGTGAGGGCTGAGATGCTACACACTGCTGGCAGCCTAGGAGACGACTGGAGTGAGTGGACAAAGTTTTACTTTAGCCTGGAAAAGAGACCAATTCAGAATTTCAACTCCTTCTTCTCAGATGGCTTGAAAGCGATATTAGCAAGCTGTAGCACACAGCCTCTGCAACATTTCAAAATGCTGAACGACTCCTTTTACTCTTGCAATGTGTGCACACAGAGGTCTCCACATCACATGGATGAGGTGAGACAATTATGCATCTCTATACTCGGAATCAGAAAGACCCTGTGAGAATTCCAAGGACCTTTCCTTGTAAAAAGACTGCTTAAAAACACTCAGGCTTCTAAGAAAGTGAAGTAAAAAATATCATTTTTTAATGATCAGCTCTGATTTAAAATGAAATACTTTATTTATAATTGGCATGTCTCCCTTTTGATCTTCATAAATAACTGAACATTTTAAATTCTTTTTTAAAAGACAGAATCTTACTGTGTATTCCTTGTTGGCCTGGAATTTGCTAAGTAGAGACCAGGCTGGTCTTCATCTCACAGAGATGCACCTTTCTCTGCCTCTTGAGTGCTAGAATGAAAAGGATGAGCCACTATGACCAGAAATTTAGAAAAATTTTAAAGAGAAAAAAGAAAACCACTACTCATCCTATGAGCAGAAACTTTACTTTCTTCTTTTATACCTTTAATTTAGTTTTTAACCAAATAAATACATCGATTGTGTTTGGGTACAGATACTTTTTCTCTTCATTGCTGTCAATAGAACATAAGTTCTGTATAGAAAATATAACTAATGGATGGCATGGCTGAAATATGAGCACAGAGAGCTCAGGGAGCCTTGTGGAAGAGTTGAGGAAAGGACTGAGGGACACGGAAGGGATAGGGACTCTACAAGAAGGGCCAACAGCGTCAACTTGGACCTTTGGGGTTTCCCAGAGACTGAACCACCAACCAAAGAGTAAGCATGGGCTAGACCAGGCCTCCCGCACATATGTAGCAGATGTGCGGCTTGGTCTTCGTGCAGGTCCCCCAACAACTGGATCAGTGGCTGTCCCTGACTCTGTTGCCTGCCTGTGCATCCTGTGTCCCCTAACTGAGCTGCTTTGTTTGCCCTCAATGGAAGAGGATGCACCTAGCCCTGCAGTGACTGGGTGTGCCAGGATGGGTTGGTATCTGGGGAGGGGGGATCTTCCCTTCTCAGAGAAGGGGGGGAAATGAGGGGACTTTGCATGAGGGGGACTGGGAGGAGAGGGGGCTGCAATTGGGATATAAAATGGATACATAATTTAATTAATGGGAAAAAAAAGAAATATTAGCACGGGGAAGTGAGCCTTTCACTGCTCGTTATTTTTATCTCTCTTTGGCTTTGTTACCTAAACATGGCTGCCTCACTAGAAGAGATATTGGGTATGGGTGTGGAGGGGTGGGGCTGAGAGTCAAATGCTTGCCTAGCATATACAAGGTCCTTGGGTTTGATCCCCAGCACTGATAAATAAATAAATAAAGTGGGTGGGGAGAGATATCAAGACTTCAAAATAAGAACTGAATTGTTAGAGAGAGAGAGCGAGAGAGAGAGAGAGAGGGAGAGGATTTCTCTGTAGTTTTGGCTGTCCTGGAATTCACTCTGTAAACTAGGCTGGCTGCAAACTCAGAGATCCACCTGCCTAGGCCTCCCTAGTGCTGGGATAAAGGGTGGATGCTGCTGCTGGCTTCCATAGGCTTTTAGATTGTGTTATAAAGACTTTCAAGTTAGGGGGATAGAGCGGATGTATGCACCAGTTTGCCAACTTCTAAACATTTAAACGTAAGTTCTATCCTCACACTTGTGCTCTTGATCTGGACCCTGCAAATGCTAAGGGCAGGTCTGTCTCCAGAGCTTGGCCAGTGCAGTGGCATTAGGATACTTCCCAGGGGGACCTGCATTGAGAATGCCCTCAAATCTGAGACTCTATTCAGAATATCTCTGTCATACGGTATGACACATACTTGTGCCTCTAAACTATTGGTATCACTTTGTTCCTGAAACACAGAAATTACACCAGTAAATGAATACCCAGAATGCCTGGGAGCAGAGTGGTTTGGGTTTTGGAATGTTTTCATAGATATAATGAGATAGCGTGAGGACCAGTCCAAGTCAAAACAGAGAGTTCATTAATGTTCTACATATACATTATATACATAGCTTCAAGGTATTTTGTGTAATTTTAAAAGCGACTTTGTGCATGAAACATAGCTTTGTGTGTAGGTTTTCCTCTTGAGATGCCATTTAAGCTTACAAACTATGTAGATCTGGGAGTTTGGACTTTAGAATTGGAGTGGGTCAACCTGAACTTATCTCTCCTTTCATTGTGCAATGGAAAATGACATTTCAGCACAACCTTGGCAAGAGCAGAAACTTCTAAATAGTGGGGGGAATCTGAATGGCTTGGTGGTGTCTTTGCTCCACTTGCAGTCTGTGAAGTTCTTCTCACTTTTCCATTGCTAAGTGTGGCGAATAATAATAATAATAATAATAATAATAATAATAATAATAATAATAAACAACTCATGGCATGAAGGCCTTGGAGCAGGCCCAGCCTAGGTCAACACACCTGATTCTGTAACTTTCTGAAGGCATGCCACGACGACGCCTCGTCCTGTGTCTTTAGCACTGTTGTGGCTGCTTAAGGTGTTTGTGCAATTGGATGGTTCTAGAAGTTACACGGGGAAGTTTTACCTGGAGGTTGAGAAGTTGCCTCTGCCGCTATGATACCAGGGCATAGAGCCTGCATGGGCTTAGTGTTCCCTGGGTAAGAATTCTATATGTCTCAGATCTCCTATCTTGTAGGAGATCTTGGGGGGGGGGGTGTTGTTAGTGTTAAGGTGCACCAAGTTAATACAGTTAAAGTCATTGGCAATCGCC
>JADRCH010000146.1:2980950-3029317 GCA_019843965.1 Rhynchomys soricoides
TGTTAAGGTGCACCAAGTTAATACAGTTAAAGTCATTGGCAATCGCCTACACTCAGGGGGCCAGAATTTGATTGACTTTAGATGACTAGAATGTCCACGTAGGTTGCCAAATGGCACACGCATGTGGAGTTTATGATGGGAGTTCAGGCCTAGTCGCTACCTGGCCTAGACTTGTACAATAGGAGTCCATATGGGTCCATACGGGAGGGCTCTCTACCTCAGTCTTGGACAAGGGTGTGTTTTCTCTCAGAATAGAGAGGAACTGTCATAGGGATGCTGTGTAAAGGAACGTGGGGGACTGAGCTTCATCAGGCTACTATCTGCCTACTGAGCACGTAAAGGAAGTGGAGAGGAGTCTTACACATTAAAGCCTCCCTTGCCTCTTTACAGCGTCAGCAGGAAAGACCCCAGCATCTGGGTCCCTGTTTCTGCCAGATCATTATGTTTCTTAAAATCCGAGCATCCTTTGAGGTTCCTGTTTGTCTCAGCTTATGGCCAACCAGGCGCCATCTATAGGGTTATGGGGCATAGGTTTATCTTCTAAAACAGCCCTTCCTCTCCTAGGCTTCCTCACCAGCTTCCTGTTTCCATCAGAACCTGTGTGTCCCTGCTAAGGCTCTCACAGGATCACCATGTGCAGTGGAGGAGCCCAGCCACCAGAGCGCTCCACTCCGCACAGGCTTCTTTCTTTCTCCCTTTCCTTTCTTCCTTCCTGATTCACCCTTACCTTTCCACTACACTCTCTACTTGCCCCAAATCCCCACACGTCCTCTTCTGGTTCCAAACAAGGGTTTCCGAGAGCTCGAGGCATCCAGGTCCTTTATCAGAGGCTGGAACCCTCTTGGGTTGATTTTTACCTTTGGATAAGGTAGTTATTCTAGTGTTTTGGGAAAAAACCCAAACCCAAGGAGAATCAAACAACTCCACAGCCCCCATCTCCTACCAAATATACAGCCTGGTGGAAGAGCTTGACAATTCTCGATTATTACTTAGTGGGGACAAAACGTTAAATAATTTTTGACATATGCTTCTGCGTTTACGTGATGCTGAGGACCAAACTCAGGGCCCTTTACATTGCTACGTCCTTAGCTCCCGAGGTTTTAAACATTGTAGGAGATGCGAAGTATTGGTTACTTATATAAAAGAGTGAAGTAACTTCTCTGTCCCCTACCCCAAGCGTACCTCATGAAAGCTGTGTAATTTAAGATATTTAAATTCTGAGAAGGGATAGTGGAAGTCGTGTATGAATGAGGCACAGTTCTTCCTATCCATCCATCCATCCATCCACCCATCTGATGGTCTGTTGGTTTCCTAACCACTACACCATATCTATCTATTATTTGCCAACAGGACCTGTGAGTACCTGCATTTCCAGATGATACTCTTTCTATTTTATGGCCATTCAAGAATAAGTGTGCAGCCATTGCTGGCATGGGACTCAAGGCAGCCGGAAGGACATAGCATACCACCCTGAATTTCAGAAAAATGTGCCGGGAGAGCAGAGACATACAACACCTTTACTGGTGACAATCTCCCAGGACACTTCAGCTGAGCAGGAATTGGAAGGGTGACTCTAGGGTTTCTAAGTAGACATAGGAGAGTGGGGTGGGGTGCGTGGGTTACAGGAGAA
Organism: Rhynchomys soricoides; assembly: GCA_019843965.1. NCBI lineage: Eukaryota > Metazoa > Chordata > Mammalia > Rodentia > Muridae > Rhynchomys > Rhynchomys soricoides. Next base: position 2,982,581 of record JADRCH010000146.1, read on the forward strand.
ACAGTAGGAGAGAAAGCAGCTCCTTGTGTGGCAGCTGCAGCAGGTGCAAGTGATGGGGGAGTCATTAAAGAGCCTGAGGCAGGAGCGCAGGAGGGAATATCTCATCTCTATGGAGATCAGATCATGTGACCATGATGCTCACATTTTCCCCTTATAAAATCTAAAATTTTATCAGTTGGAGAAATGAAAAGGAAAAACATAAAACCCAAAAACGTCACAGAGAGGGATGAAATGAACCTGGAGGAAATCCTGGATTTTTCTTTTGATCTGGGTGTTTTGAGGAACGAAAAGGCTCTGGGAAGCCTTGTGTTCCAGCCCTGGTGGTATCCACACGGTGATCAAAGAGGGAAACAAGGCAAATAGAGGCATGACATTAAGAGAGAGTGAATTCAAGGTCCGGTCACTCTAGCCAAAGCTGCTGACCAACCTCTGTCTCTTTGGGATTGATCCTTTTTTTTTTGAAAGACAAAGGGAAAGACAGGAGGAAGCTTCCAGATTCTCCAAGACCACTGATTTCTGCTGGAGGGGGTGCAGACATTAGTCCGTGTGGTCAGTTATTATCAGGACAAAAGCCTAAGAGTATCACAGATGGGTTGTATATAGTGACCCACACCGTTCGTTAATCCTGCCACGGAGGAGAATGGAGGCAACACAATAAACCAGAAGGAAGAGAGGCAGAGATTGGTTCTTGTTGCCTTAGTCCTGGAGAGGGACACTTCAGCCACCAGCAGAGGAATATAGCTCCTGGGCACTGGAGCAGAAAAGGCAGGGAAAGGCAGAGGCAAGGAATGATAGAGGCAGAAGCTTCAGAGTCTCAGATCCCTGTGGTGGAATCAGAGGCTGCAGTTGGAGCATATGTCCAGTAGGGGGCAGACTCCAGGAGGGTCCTGGGCAGTGTAGCTCTGCCACAGTTAATACTTCCAGAAAGAAAAGATCCAGGAGGTGTCCCAAGTCTGCACTCGGTAGACAGTGCATAAATGCTGGTGAGAAAGTCAGGAACACTGTCTGCATGAGTTTGGCCTGGGCTCTTCCACGGCAGATTTTCTACTCATAGTGAAAACGGAACCGAAGCGTTTGAATTCTCACACATTTCTCGACTGTTTGCTCTAGATCGATTGTCTTAGGATGTGTTGCCCTATCTCTGTTGTTAATAACTGATTTACAGTGTTAGCTTTTGTATCTCAAGGTCCTCTGTATGTCTGCGGTATTCTTACACTACAGACCCAGCGGAGCTATTATTCAGGGCAGCAGGCACAGCTGACCTGACCTTGTGTGTGTTACAGAGACATCCTCCTTATTCTTGCACACCACAGATGGTAACAGCGTGCTTCAAGCCTCAGCAACCTCATTCACAGCGCTCAGGTCCTGGTTCCTCATCCCTCCTCCTAACAAAGAGACAAAGGCTTCGGACAGAGCCCTGGGATTAAAGCCACAGAACAGAGGTCGTCATGACAGGTTTTTTTTTTTTTTTTTTTAGAATTCCAAAATCTGTCTTGAATCCTAGGCCAGTTGGGCATTAAAATAACTTGTCCCAAAATGTGTGCTTTAGACGTCAGCTTCACCAAGCTTACACCAAGATACTTGGTCCCCTTTGCTCTCTTTTCCTTTCAACGTTGTTATTTTTAAAATGGTTTTTAAAATAATTCATTTAACTTTTATTTTATAAGCATTGATGTGAGGGTGTCAGATCCCCTGGAACTGGGAGTTACAGTCATGAACTGCCATGTGGGTACTAGAGACTGAACTCCGGACCTTCTTAACTGTTCTCCAGCCCCAACTTCTTGGTTTTTATTGTGCCGACAAGGCACACAATGTGTTCTACGACATGCGTGTGAAAGTCAGGGGTGACTTATTGGATTTGTTCTTCTTCTTAGGTGGGTCCTTGGGACCAGACTCTTGGTGGAAGGGTTTTAACTGAGCCATCTCCCCAGCTCACCTTTAACTTCCTGCCTTTCTCTGCCTCTCTCTTGTTTCCTCTCCTTTCTCCATCTCCACGCTACAACTCTTGCCATGGTTGTCTTGGAAGCTGCTGGAGTTTAGATCTTGGATGTCCCGTTTGGGTGCTTACCCTTGGTGTTCCTGGGAGGTGGCAGAAACTTCGGGTGTGGGGGTCAAGTAGAAGGAAGCTCAGCCATTGGGGGAATGCAGATGCTCAGACCCTCACCTCTCTCTCTCTCTCTTTCTCTCTCTCTCTCTCTTTCTCTCTCTCTCTCTCTCTCTCTCTCTCTCTCTCTCTCTCTCTGCTTTCCAGCTAATGTCCTTTATTGACTCACAGGGTCACAATGCAACAGACCACCGGCTATGCATTGACACTTTCCATTGTGAGACAACATGAATTGTATCCTTTAAATTGATTCTGTTGGTTATTCGTCGCAGTGACAGAGAGTTAATATGGACTCTTCCTCACGCCTTTCTTTATTCTCCTCCTCTTTGAAGGACACTTACAGTGGTTAGTTTTCTGTATCAGGTTGGCTGGACTGTAATATGATACATATCTGTCTAGTCAGTCTCCAATCTAGATGGTGCAGTGCAAATAGTTTTTAGATGGGATGAACGGGTCAGTCAGTAGCTCATTCCCTCTCATGATAGATGGATAATCTGAGGAAGGCCCTGTCTCAGGAGAAAACACTGATGTCTATCTCCCTGGGGACAAAGAATTCGGCTTCCACACTTAAGTCACAACCCTCCACTACCACAAGCTCTATTTCCTCATCAGCTGAGAACCTGGGCTTATCTTGGACTCTCCTTTACTACTTGGTTGTGTAAGTAAGCCTGGCCGAGCCTTATCTGCAATACTTGCCCTGTCCTATTAGCCCTGCACCCAGGCTTGGTCTCTTGCCATAATGCCCCTCCAGCCCTACAGAAATAGCCTGGACACTCACTGACAACTTGCTCTCAGTAGTCAGTGCCCTACACCTCAAGAGCATCTTGTGTTTCTCCAGCTGAGAAGCTCAGTTCAGATGGCTGTGAGTCCCCCGCTTTTCTGCTTCATTTTGGCTACCAACCCCTTCCCAGTTCCGCCTTCCCCTCCATGCTCCATTCTACTGGCAGTTGTCTGTCTGAATGGCATTGTCAACCCTTGAGTCTATGTGTTCACCTTTCTCAATAAAGTAGTACACTGTTCTACACTCCCCACCCAGAGTGTGTGTGTGTGTGTGTGTGTGTGTGTGTGTAATGGATTTTGCACATGACCAATGAATTGAACCCCGAAGCCTAGCTCTCCACTGCTAACTGCTGCCTTTGGTCCCACACTTTAGGAAGCAGAGTAATGATAAACAGAGTTTTCAACTCTATTGACTTTTTCCAACTTTGCTTTCTTTTTTAAAATTTCCTTTATTTCCTTTATGTACATGAATGCACTGTTGCTGTCTTCAGACACACCAGAAGAGGGCATCAGATCCCATTACAGATAGTTGTGAGCCACCATGTGGTTGCTGGGAATTGAACTCGGGACCTCTGGAAGAGCAGGCGGTGCTCTTAACCGCTGAGCCATCTCTCCAGCCCCTCCAACTGATTTTCTAAAGCTACAATTTGATTACGGAAATGCCTGGTTTCCTAACTCAACTGGCACCCGGGTCTTCTCATCAGCTCCCTTCCCTGATTCTTTTTGGTTGGAGCCTTCTACACCCTTCCCGTCTTGATTAAACTTCCCCCACTTGCTTCCAGCTTCCTTCTGCCCCTCCAGTCCAAGGACTTACAGCATTTCTTATCCCCATTTTATTGGAAAAGTGAGACTCTCAGAATTGTCTTTCAAATGTCTCCATCTTTACTTGCTTCCTTCCCATTCAGCTTCTGACAGGAGGGCTCCAAGTCTTTCTAACAAGTGTCTTTGAGGCTGGACCCCCAGGATCACAGGGATCCCCATTTCTCCCTTCTTCCCAGAGAGAAGGCTATCAGAAACTTTGTCTTTGGTCTACCCCTGGAGTACCAGGTCAACATTTGGGAGATCTGGGGAACTGGGGATCCAGGGAAGGTCACGCTTCCTTTCTTGGAGCCCTTGAACATACAGGGAGGTTTTGAGGCCAGGAGGCCACTTGGTTTCCTCCTGGGCTTGTGAGAGTCAGGTAGTGTTTAAGGGGCAAGCGGCCATCTTGGGCACTTCTGGGCTTCGTCTATTTTCCCAGGTCTAGATGGATCTTGCTGCAGAGGTTTTGAGGAAAGCACCACTACTTCCATATTGGTTCTTGATGTGGAAAGGGTTGTTTACTTTCCTCTGTGTCCACACTGTTTGTTCAGGTGACAAGAGGCTAAGCCCCGCCCCACAGTAGTCGAGAGCAGGCCCCTGACTCCCTACACAGTTAAGGATTTGCCGGTGTACTATAGCAGACCTTATTTGAATTGGGGCATAGCCGGATGATTCCATCTGGGGACACTGTTATGGACATTCGAAGGTAACAAAGATGCTAGAAAGAGGTCCAAGACTCTCCTCTGACACTTGTCGCTTCTTCTCTGGCTCAGTTGTCAATCACAAGGGTCACCCAAATATGACTGATGAACATTAGTTACCCTCAAACACTTTAAATGCTTTGAAAGAGAACTGAGGAACACTATTTTTAACATCCGGTGTTTGTTTGCTTGTTTTTTTGCTTTGTTGTAAGTCACCTCTGGATTGGCTTCCGGTAGGACCCAAAACTCCATGGGGTGAAGATAGAGATTTTTCCACTGACTTTAAATGAAGCATTCTTACTGGCCTCTCTAGGCAGCCCTTGTGGTCATTACTGCACCCAACAGTCAGCCTTGAGTAAAGAAGTGACGAATGGTGTCTCAACAGAAAAGCCAAGAGTCTCTGGAAGGGGCTTGCCCAGACTCTTCCTTAGTGAGGGTCCTGAAAGCCCACCTTACTAGTGTTCCTTATTCTCTGGAAAAAAAAGAGCACTGCTTTGTAGTCCTCAGGAAGAGGAGCTTTAGCAGCGCAGACAAAACCTTGCCCTCCAATTGCTCCGGTCCCAGGCTGAATCCTGTGCCCACGGTGCACATGTCCTCCCTAGACCTCTGCACACTCTCTGCCTCAGTGCTCCAGAGAAGCTCATAGCGCCTCTTCTGCCAGCCTTCTAGTGCTTCTATATGGGAGCCTTCTCCGCTGCGATGTCACTCTCCAACCTGCATGATACCTTCTTGTGCTAGCTTTTCTTCTGCAGTCATCTCTCTGAGTGTCTAGGGAAAAGGGTACGTGTCTGCCCATCTCGGTCCTTAGCAGCTCCTAGACAAAAGGCTGGGCGACCAGGAGGGTTTCTCTTAACTCACGATAGTCCAGAACTCAGGCCAAAAGAGACTAGGAGGGGCTGCCTATCCGCTGGTCTCCGTTTTTTATCAGCATCTCAGGATAAAACGGGTAGTTGGCTACAATGTACCACCTGCATCTGGACAGCAGGGGTCGCTACAAAGCAGAGTTCGTGTCTCTGCTGCCCTTTGAGGGTGGCTTCCCCTATCCACAAAGAAGACGGATTTTCAGCTCTGTCCTCCTACTCCAAACTTCCTTGGCCCTTTCTTAAAAATGCACCGTGCCTGGAGGGACTCGCTTTTTAAGTAACATGCATATAGCATATCTACTTAGGAAGTGCTTTCTGAACTGATTTTACCCTCCAGCTTCTGAAGGTAAATATCAACGATAAAGATTCTTAATAAAAAAGAATGCTAATAATTTGCACTTAGAGTATATTGATATATTTTTAATCAGATTTCGGCAGTGTGAGGAATGTTCAAATATCATTCACTGGCTTCTTTCACTGTCAATATGACATTTCATTCCTCCTGATGAGAAAATATCATACACCTGTCAGACGGCATTATCAAAACAAGACTAAACATTGGAGAGGATGTGGGGAAGTTGGAACCTTTGCACTGTTGACGGGGATGCAGAAAGATACAGCTACCATGGCAACCAAAAACTACTGGTGACCCAGGGTATCTGCTTCAGGGTCTTTTCTCAGATGAGCTGACATCAGCATCTTGCAGAGTACTTGCAATGCATTCTCCTGGCTCTTGGAGCATAGTTGACAGGGGCTAAGGTGTGAAAAAAATATCCTAAATATTTCTGACAGCTAAATAGAGCAATCAAACATAGTAGATACTTAGAATGAAATATTGTTTACCTTTATCAATGAAGGAAGCCCTATTGCAAGAGACGGCACAGATGAACCCAAGGACCAGCCTCTTCTGCATATGGCAAGAACGAGAGTCTAACTCAAGTTCCTCTTAATTATTTTATGCCAGGCCAGTCACACTGTTTCTTGACTCTCCCCGCAGAAGGACAGTCAGTCAGTGAACAGGAGTCTCTGTGTTCAGGGTTGTTGGGTCTCCAGGCCATACCACCCAGGCTCAAGCCTGCCTTTGCCAACCATGAGATGGGGCTAATTCTTAATTCACCATGGGCCTGTTTTCTTGTTGTTACAAAGTGGATAATAATACACTGTAAATCACAGGGTCTGTGAGAATTAAATAGTTTGGTGCTGGAAGCAAAGCTATGGCAAGGCAGTAAAGAAAAAAAAAGAAAAAAAGACAGCCCTTCCCCCTAGATATGGTGCTGCACACTCTTCAGCCTGGCCCGGGATGCTTTATCTGTAGTAACCAGGTGTGTTCGGTCATAGTTCTCTAAACACTACTGTGTGACAGCTACCTACACAATAGTTACGTTGTCTAAAGCATTTGGAGCATGAATGGACTTTACTCTTTGAGGGGGGTCCTGGAACCAATTTCCTAAAGAGAGCAAAAGATGGCCATATCTTGTAGTTTATATTATGCAAAGAGAGAAACTGAGTCAAAGAGGCTACGCAACAACCCTGTGCAGGACTTAAATCCAAGGTCTGTTTTATGCCTAAGTCCCAACCTCTTCTCAAGTGTGTGGTGGGCACACCCACATCAGCACGGTGTGTCTGGACTGGATTAGTAATGCAGCCACTCGGGTTTTATTACACAGGGAGTGGATCCTGCCTCATCCTGGCTGACCAGGATTTGGGGGTGGGGGGGTGGGTGTCCAGGCACCATGTCCTCTTGTCCTGTACCTCTCCTTATTGGCCTTAAGAGGGTGCCATTGAGCCATGTACTTCAAGTTCCACTAAGTACTCACTCCACAGTACAATTTGAAGCTTCACAGGATGAAAAGAACAAACTCAAAGGGCTGAACCCCTAACTGCTGAGACTTTTATCTTTATAACAAAACAGATCTTAAAAACAAACTCACTCTACTGCGGGAACCAGAGGACTTTTCAGAAGTCAAGGTTATTGCAACCTGTGGCTTTTCCTTTGTTTTGCTCAGTACACTTTATAGAGAAAGATACAAAACTGTCTTAAAACAAAACACAAAAAAGCAGCAAAGAGACACACAGCAACTCTGAAAACAGCGTCAAGTGCAGGCCGCAGCTTTAACCTTGTCAGGGAAGGTGTCTTAGAGCTTGTTTCTCCATGGCAGGATAAAACAAATGTTTAATTCTGCTTAATGCTAACAGGGATGTAGCCTGTCAGAGAACATAGGAACCCTGGAAAATAATTAGGACGATTTTTCCTTTACTTATTCACCAAATCTGAGTTTCTGAATTGAGTGGCTCTCCTTGGCACCTTTCACCAGGAGAAGCCAACTGTCTCAAAATGCCAGCCTGTACCTACCTGGGGCATGGCCACATCCACTTTGGGATCCTTGAGCTGGCTCTATATTGGCCTCATCCTCAGTGAGCCTCCTGGGTTGGTCTTAAATTTTTCTTGAAGAATCTATGGAGCCCCACAGTTGCCCTTTGTCTGTGCACAATGGTGGGTAGTGTCCTTGCTGACACTGGAGAGCAAGAGGCTGGCCTGTCTCCAAAGAGAACTCTCCTAGGGGTGCGGGGTATGGTTGGTGGTGGGAGAGAGCTTGCCTAACACACAGGAAGCCTGGGGTTCTATACTCACTATAAAAGGGGGGGGGAGAAAAAAGATGAAAAGAAACCAAGAGAAGGGAGAATGCGTCTAATCCCGCTACTTCTGGGTACCACCAGACCATCTCAGGATTAAAGAAGCTCCACTTAGCTTCCCTAACAACCTTGTGAACCTTCTGTTTAACAGGGCACAGAGCTGGAAAGGTGGCTTAAATGCTCTAGATCTACCGCATCTAACAGAGTGGCGGTGCTAAGGCCCTGGCCTTTGTAATTCAAGTCCAGGGCTTCTTAAATTGCCAATGTTAACTTTCTGAGCAGTGGCCAAGGCTGAAGGTCAAATACACTCAGCTCTGTCAGTCCCTGCCTCTCTCCTTTGCAGAGCTGAGACCCTGCTCTATGCCCCCACCCTCCATACCTTTTCTCACTCTCCCAAGTTCACCCTTATCAAGAACACCCTTGCTTCAGGCAAAATGACCAGGGTCATCTTGCAGAACATGAAATGCACCAGAAGGTCTTTTGAATCTCCAGGAGGCTTCCCCATCCTGGCCCTTAGCTTCCTAGCTTCGTGGTCAGTGATCATCTGTTCATCTTCTGTTGCTGTGGTCTAAGTTTTTCTGCCCTTTATGAAGGAGACACCTTTCACAGAGATGCCCTCTAATGTTTCAATGAGATCCACGTGATACTCCTTACTTAGGATAAGATGGGGGGAGGAGGAGGAGGAGGAGGAGGGAGGTCAAAGGAAGAGATGTGGGAATGAGAGGCAGTCTTTCAGTTTTATTTCCAGCAGGCTCTGGTCCTGAGCAAATGGGCTCTTTGACCACCCACAGTGAAAGGGATCCTGACATTGGTTTCAAAAACAACACAGACCTTCCAGGTCTACCTGCACACACACAGAACGAACACTTTGAGGACCTCAGTGCACCCAGAGGCCTCTTTCCTACAGACAGCAGACTTCATTGTATAAGGCACATTTGTTTATTTCTGTTTACAGGGGACCACTTGAGAAATGACCTTTAAAGGAATAATTATAATAATGATAATAATAATAATAATAACAACCCACATTAGCCATTTAACTTTTTATTAAAAGCCACACCCCTGTGCATTTTTCAAATCAACAAATAGTCTAAACAGTTTGCAGGCTTGGACTGGGGCTTAGCTCTTTCGTTCTTTCTGAGATGTGTTTCTGCCTTACATTTCACGAGAAATTTCACACCTCCCTCGGAGTTTGTCATACCCATGAATACTGAGCTAAACCCCACTTGAGGTTTCAGGGAGCTCTAGAAGGTATCAACCAATAAGATCCTGAGAATGGAAGTCCTGGGCCAATTCTGAGAGTCACCTGATGATGCCAAGGTAAATCCAAAGGCATCCAGCAGAGTCAGAGGCAGCTGGATTGACTCCACCAGACCGTCCTCAGTGAGTGACACAGGTGGGATGTCACATTGCCAGGCAGAACTCTCTCCCCTTTTCACACAGGGTTGTCTGATACAGAATCTTTACTTACAGCTATCATGCATGCATCAATAAATGGGGATCACTAAGCTGCCTGAAGTGTGTAGGAGCTGGATGGAGAGAAGAGAATAGGCCCAGGATTTTAAAGAATGTTACAGGTAAGCCTCTTCTCCCTCTCTCTTCTTCCTTCCTCCGATTTTTTCTCTCTCCTTCCCACTTTGGGGGACTTGTGTATTCTCTTTCCCCATAGGGGATGGAGTCTTCTCTACCCTTCAGTCCTTCCAGTCAGGACAGAGGGACCTGGTAAGCTCTTTGCTGTACCTGCTCTTTACAGGACAACAGTAAAGCCACTCCCCAAGTTAGCAAGAGAAGTGGTTGTTATTATTATTATTATTATTAGTAGTAGTAGTAGTAGTAGTAGTAGTAGTAGTTATTTTTTGACCTCCAGAGTGGCCACTAATTTAGCTGGTGTATCCATAAGACCTGGCTGGGTTCACAAATTCCTCACAGTCTGGGGGCCTGTGGAGCCACAGGAGGCTCTAGCTGTGATTGCATCAGTGAGCCAGGATGGTCAGTGGGGCCCACTGCAGTGTGGGTGGGCCTGGCAGACCACTTTGCCTCTGTTCTGCATCTGCTGGGCTCCAACCCTGGCAACCAGCCTCACTGGTCTAACAATCCATACCTCTAATTGTGCCTTCCTTTCATTTTATTTAGTAACGGTGCTCAGCCCAGGAAACTCCGGCTTCCAACCCCGAGTGTTTTGACTCAGGGACCGTAAACTGTCTGATTTCTTGGACAAACATAATCTTGAGGAGTTTTTCTCTTTACACAATGGCTAGGGTCTGGGAATGTCATGGCTTCCCATTCAGACCTTGTTCTCCCACCCCATTCCTCCACCCCTTCCTTCAGACGTCAAACTACTTAAAATAAATATTCCCTTTGGTTTTGGGGGCCTTTCCTTTGGATTAGTCACCTTTGCCTCTGGGTCAGAGAGCAGCTGCGAGCAGAGAGTAGCCTCATAGCCTCCCTGAAAGGAGCAGGAAGAGAGGCCTGCTTCTGAACCTGGTTTAGATTGGGGGAGGGGTTAGTATTTGTTAGGGCTTTGAGGACTCCACTGTCATTAACTATCTTTGACCTGTAGGGTCCCTACTGGGAGTGGTCACAGATTTGTTCTCTCTACAGTTCCCTTCTTACCCTGTGTCTCCACCCAGCAACCTTAGGCCCCTTCCTCAGGCAAAATGATCGTCTGTCTCCCCTCCACCTGCTGGGAACTTCTCCAGTCCAGTCCCACTGCTCAGCAAGGCAAACTGAGTCCTCACCATAGAGCTGGACCTGCCTCCCATCAGCCTTATTTCTTGTCACTTCCTGAGCATGGTCTTCATTGTGCCTGCCTACCATGAGGGGTTTGCCTCAGGCTAACAGGCCCCCTACCTGTTAACTCATTTCATATTTTACCATGAGACCCTCCTACACAGTCTCACCTTCATGAAGCCCCTCAAAAGCATGTGCTGTCTTGTGCTATGGCTCACAACTTTTCCATTCATCCCAAGAGCAGCCCCCTTGCTGCTATCGTTTTTCCCACCCGAATACACCACAGACTCTTCTCACTTGCTCTTCTTCTCTTCTTTATCTTTTCCCATATTAGTAGCTAATATGGTCTTTCAAACCTGTCCTGAGCCTGATACTCTAGAAAAAGAAAATGGTTTGCATGCTAATTTTGCATGATCAGATAGCTGCAGGTTATGTCTGTTAGCTCATTTAAATATTTTATGTAAAGCCCTGGAGTTAAATGTCTCTACCAATTCTTCTCCTTTCTTTGATAAATGGGGCTACTGGACTCATTACCAGTGCAAGTTATTAAAATACCTTCTGTGTAGGAGATGTGAGGTGGTACAGAGTTGTCAACATAGACCCTTTCTTAAGAAGTAGACGTCGCTATACCACTCCTGGGCATATACCCAGAAGATGCTCCAACATGTAATAATGACACATGTTTCACTATGTTCATAGCAGCCAAATTTATAATAGCCAGAAACTGAAAACAACCCAGATGTCCCTCCACAGAGGAATGGATACAGAAAATGTGGTACATTTACACAATGGAGTATTACTCAGTTATAAAAAACAATGACTTCATGAAATTAGCAGGCAAATGGATGGAACTTGAATATATCATCCTGAGCGAGGTAATGCAGTCACAAAGAATGAACATGGTATGTACTCACTGATAAGTGGTTATTAGCCCAAAAGTTCGAAATACCCAAGAGTCACTTCGTAGCAACAGTAGGGCTGAGTGTGAGGTCCCAGATGGAGGACTTGGAGAAGGGACTGAAGGAGCTGAGGGAGTTTGCAGCCCCAGGGAGGGAGCAACAGTGGCAACTGGACTGACCCCTCGATACTCCTGGAGACTGAATCACCAACCAAAGAATACACATGGAGGGACCCATGGTGCTGGCCACATATGAAGCAGAGGAGGGTCTTGTTGGCCATCAGTGGGAGGAGAGGCCCTTGGGCCTGAGGGTGTTAGATGCCCCAGTATAGAAGAATGACAAGGAGGGAAGCCGAGAGTGGGTAGGTGGGTGGGTGGGGGAATACCCCCATAGTGGCAGGGGAAGGGGATAGGGAATGGGGAGGTTCCAAAGGGAAGATCTGGAAAGGGGGAAACATTTGAAATGTAAAGAAAGTATGAAAAAATTAATAATTAGTTAATTAATTAAAAGAAAAAAATTTCTTTTCGGAATTCTGAAGTATAAAAAAAAAGAAGTAGAGGTCAGAAAGGTTTAATAAACATAAGTTGAGTATTCCTTATCCAACATTCTTGGATCTGGAAGTATTTTAGAAGTTTGATGAGGGATATCTTAAAACATTTGCTTGTGTATAATGAAATAGCTTGGGAATGGCACCTGAGGCCAAACATGAAATTCTTTTATGTTTTATATGCACGTAGCCTGAAGTTATTCTAGACATTGTCTTAAGTAATTTTGTGACTAAAACAAGATACGGTGATGTAGGATTTTCTTTTTGCAGAATCATGTTAGTGTTCAAAACGTTGGAGATGCGGATTGAGATGCTCAGGCTGTAGTAGATGCCTGCCCTGACTCAATGATTTGCTGATTGTCCTGGGTAAGGTGAGGAAAGATGACTGAACCCACGGAAGGTTTTGTGGTGGAAGCCGCTGCTGCTTAGGGATGTTGCTGCAACGTAAAGGGTTTGTGGGAACCCGGCAAGGCATGAAAGCTAACACATGCGGCATGGGCGGCAAGCTTGGAGCATCCCTGACACAAAGCCGGATGCAAGTTCATTTCCCTTTATCTGTGCGTGCTATGGTCACTTTACTCTCTGTGTTGAATTAGGATACATGACCTAGCAGGTAGACTCTATTCGTGGAGACATTTGGACCAGGATCTTGGAAGTGGATCTTGCCCAGAAACCCCAGTGTGTGTTGTGGCCCTACCATCCTGGGAGTTCACTCAGATGCACAGAATCTGTAATGAGCTTGCCCACTCATGGGCCTTCCATTGAAAGTCAGTAAGGACTAGGACTAGGTAACAAGAGAGCTACTTCCCAGCAGCAGTGAACTGGTACCTCTCTGGATCAGCAATACCTCTTTAGCTCTAATTTCTTTGCATTTAACTGAGAAAGAGCCACTGAAAGTGGGTACCCTAGGAGCTGAGCAAATGCTGGGCCTACTCTAAGTTATACTTCAGCCAAAACTCACTCACCTGCTCCCATCATTCCTTACTTTAATCAGAGGGCCACAATGCTTATTGGGCTGTAGGTCCGTCTGAGGAAGGACTGGAGAAAGGCCAACAGTAAAACTCTTCTGTATTTTAGCAGAGTTTTTCCTCAGGAGGACCTGGCCTTCCTTTCATTCCTGGGGTTCTGGGTCTGTAAATTGGCCTAAATGTGAAAATTGGTCTATAGGCTGAGAGTACCTTTTGCCATCATACAATGTATCCTTTCTTTCATTTGAGCATTTTTTTCTGTTTCTACGGAGTAAATAAAAATGCAGTAGGCTTCTTATCCATTGCGTGCTTGGAAACATCATGAATGATGAACCAGTACCGAAGGTCCATACAAGCCATGTTACCATAAAATTCACTTTGCCTCTGCTGGCCATTATTAATTAGGCCATTATGGATATGCTTTGTCTATTCTGCCCATTACAATAATTACGATCACCTTGCCTTTGGTGATTCACTGCCACCACCTGGCCCTTGCTACCTTGGGGCCCAACTAAACCCATTGCATTTAGTCTGTCCATTTGGGCCATAGCATCTTCAATCCTAAGGTCTGGCACAAGGAAAACGGTAAAAACAAACTCTTCAAATGTGCTGGTGCCCCTTACCATTTGTGTCTTATAGAGGGCATGTCTTCTAGGCCTTCCCATTATAGAAAATTAGGTTTTATACACTGTACCTACCTTAGCATTATACTTTCCTTGAGCCTTTAAGCTAAGTTATCTCCAATTCCTTTTCAGTAGGTCATCTACTGACAAAAACTTCAGTCAGCCGTTCAAACAAACGTCTGACATTTTTTAAAACTGTGCAAGCTTCCGTATAAATCTAGAATTTCACTGGGGTTGGTGACACACACCTTTAACCCCAGCACTTGGGAGGAAGAAGCAGGTGGATTTCTGTGAGTCTGAGAGCAACCTGATCTGCAGAGCTAGTATCAGGACAACCAAGGGCTGCACAAAGTAACCCTGTCTGGAAAAACAAACAAACAAACAAACAAGCAAACAAACAAATCCAGAATCTCTACTCAGTGGGTCCATATCAATAAACTCAGCTTGATCTAGTTTTATGTTCCTTCCACCATTATCCCACACCCTTAAAATCCATTCCCACACATTCCTCAGGCTTCTACTTGAATGAATAGCAGACTCCTTAAGCTCCTTAGTAGTGTAGCACACTTCCTCATGGACTACATTTTATGCTTCCCCAATAAGCCTTAAGTCTGGTTCTAAGTCTAGAGAAACTACTGTTGAGCCCCGAGGGACATCCGAATTGTCTTGCTGTTGTCTCCTGCAGGGAAAGGTACTGATGGTTTAGCAGACAATGAAAGACTGTTTTCCTCAGCCAAGGGCGGAAAAGGCAGTGTTTCAGGGGCTGGGGGTGGGTGGGGGTACATCTTCTGCTGAGGGTGGAGAGGTTACTTCCTCAGGTGAGATGAACTCTTGAGAATCTGAGCCTCAGTACTCAGTAGGTTCCTCCCACACATCTCCATCCAAAGTTACCGGAAGCCATATTTTACCAATTAATGCCCTTTAACCACCCACACCTTCCAAGGCTGGGACTTGAATTTTCGTTGTAATTCAGCCAATATTGAAATGAGGGCTTCAGTTTGATTTTCCACAGCTTTGCGGCTGCTGGAGAGAAGATTCTCTTCCAGGGCATACTTAGGAACTTTTGGACTGTTTATGTGCATCTGGAGCTGGTCAGTTTTATCACTACGTTCATTATTGTCCTTCAAGGAGCTCATTCTTTTCCTTTGTCAATTTACTCAGAGATACCAGGAGCAACCAAGCATCGTTATTGCTTCTCTTAATTTTTTCATCATTTGTCAGAAATTTTATATACAGAGTCACACAAAGGGCTTTCAGTACTCTCCAAGCTTCTAGGAGAGGCTTCAGTAACTGGAAAGACAGTGTTGGCAAATTGAAAAACTTATTCCAGATACTTAAATAATTTATTTTTGTACTCCTATTGCTCTAGAACTACTTTTGGTACCAAAATCTCCTCTTCTCTAATACCAGGACTGGCCTCTGCTTTGGCATCAACTCTAACACAGGTTGACTGCCTGACTGCCAAGTGTCCCACATGGGAAGGTCCCATATCTTACTCGTTTTGGCCTGGTTCTGCTGAAGTCAAGAGAAGACTGCTGCCAAAGCCAGCTGGGGCCCAGAATGCGTTCCCAGTTCCCTTCACACCTCTTTTCTTCAAAAACAGGAAGAAGCCCTAGGCCAGTGTAATTCAGCCCCAGTACCCTTAGGCTTAGACTTTCTTAAAGCTCAGAAAGTTGGGGTGAGGCACTGGGGTACCCAAGTGGTAGAGCATGTGCCTCACACGTGTGAGACCATGGGCTCCATTGTCCTCCAAACACTGATGCTCTGATGCTCCATGTTTCTGTGGCTGAGACATTTACTTTTTCTCTTGGTTTCTAGATTTCTCTTTCTGCCTTGGATTCAAACTCAAGTACCTTGGGTGGAACCCTTAAAAAATGTCAGTGGTGGGCTTCGGAAACCCCACCTTCTCCAGGGTTTCCAGTGCATGGTTGTCTACAGTGGTTCTAATAAAAGTTTTGGCCTCAGGTTTGGGAATATTCTGGGGTTGTTTGTATGCCCAACTTTGTTTTCTGTGAGTTAACTGGTCTGCTTCAGAGCACATCTTGACCCACTCCTGTACTTCACTAAGGGTAGAAACATTGTATAAATGTTCTGCTTTTGAAAAGGGATGAATTTGGCTTGGTTCTAAACTGATACTGTTCTTCTGGGGTGGGAGAAGAGGCAATGGTGTTTACAGAGAAAGCTGGTTCTCCATTGTCCCTGACTGTCCCCACCACCACCGTAAGAATACCCTGTGTGGGACCAGCCTGCACCTTTGGCTGGGACAAGGCAACTCAGCACAGAGACTTAACTAGCAAAACAGGTCCTGTCCTTGTCTCTGTTGGGCCACATTCCTTGTCTCTTCTCTAAACTCAGATTCTCTGATCTCTGTTCTTTTTCTTAATCTGAATTCTTCTCTCTGTAAATAAGCCCTTTCCTACGGACAGAGGATAAACGTGGTCCTTGCACCATCACTGAGAAGATGGTCTTTCCATGTCCCGATTCCACTCGATTATCAGCTGCTGAGAAATCAGCTGCTAACATATGGAAGGAAGCCCAAAGATGGGGCCAGTAGCTGGGAAGAAGGAGAAACTTAAATAAGGGCATAACAAACACAAGGAAGGAAAAGCAAAACAAAAACAAAGCAACAACAACAACAACAACAACAACAACAACAACAAAACACGGGAGGGGTTTACACTTGACTCCATCAGTCTGCCTTCTAAGAGCTAGGCTTCCTGGTACTCGGCTATCTTGGGAACCTTCTTTCTCCAGGAACTTTGCTATCATCTCACATGCCCCAAGACCATCCCTGGGCTTCCCAGGGTGTGCTTCCAAAGGCACATATACATGGCGTTTTCTTGAAGCAAAGCCACTAGATCTCTCCAATCTCAGAGCTTAGAAGCTGGAGAAAAGATAGGTTCTTGCCTGAAACTCCCTCCCTGAGAGAAGTTAAGAATGGTTACAGCCTTGCTTGGGGACATTTGCTGAAATCATGCTTTCAGAGACAAGTTAAGTCTGATGCAACATGAACCGACCACCAAGCTGTGAGACCATAGGTTCTCAGGCTCAGAGACCCTATGGGAAATCTACTATAAAGCCCCACAGCCTGGGAAAGTGGCCCAGAAGGTTTTATGAAGTGACTAACATCCTACAGGGATCATACGGTCCCTGGACTTACAACAGGGTCACCAGAGCAGACCCTCTCTGAGCAGCACCCCTGGGAATATTCTTGTCCATCTGGAGGAAACTAGTCACCGGGTTAGCTTCAGAATGTCTTAATTCCCGCTCTTACCCCCAAGCCAGTGATTTACACATAATTTCATATTTTCTGTTGAGAAACCCGAAAATACCTAAAATGCAGTCAATGGTATGGGACAAGGAGAGACAGGGAGCTACTGCAGAGAAAACAGGATAGAAAGGGAGGCAGAAAACAGGAGAGGAGGAGGAGCAGGGGAAGGAACAGGTAGAGGAGCAGAGGGTTGAGCCCAGGAGAAGCAGGAGGTGGAGCGGGGGTGGGGGGGAGACCTTAGACAGCTGGATCTCTAAGTGTCATAGTTACAAGCTCTCTTCCTGTCCACTTAGGTCCCTGGCAGGCAGTGGTTTGTGCTTAAATGTTGCCGTGTACCTTTTGCTTTGAGATCTTCTTCTCCATTGCTCCATTGGAGCCATGCAGGGACACCTGTCTGGTTATTTCTGTGAGATAAAAGATCTGCAAATCTCCACTCCCTCTGTGCTGCTGAAATACTGAATCCCACACTGCCAGCCTGGGTCCTTGGTGAGTGTGCAAATCACTGAAATCTGGTTCATCTTCTGCAGTGTAGAGAGGACAGGCTGCAGCTGCCAGGACTCAGGGGAGGAAAAGATTTGTGAAATGGAAATGCCTGTGTCCATATGATGCCCTCATGTTTTAAAGCCAGCCTTGATGACCCCAAGAACCGTTTGAGCTTCAGCATCTACCTGTGACAGTGCCGGGGAGTGCCTTGCTAGGTGTTGTGCATGTGACCACTGGTCCACTCCTACCTCCTTGCATCATCAACATCCATCTCCTTTTGTAAGCACTGTTTAATTAAGTGGTTTGTCCAAGGCAACAAGTCCAGAACTCAAGGCCTCAAATCCCAACTTAGGGCTATTTAGAAAGGATTCACTGTGTCCCTTCTCTGATCAGGCGGACTCCCATTCTCAATCATAGGAATAACAGTGGCATGATGCCTTTTATCCTGACGTTGACTCCGCTGAGTGTGGGAAATGGATACAAGCATGTTCTTGTTTTTGAGGACCAGCTATTCTGGCTGGCTTCCCTGACCGAAGCCTGCTGGCTTGTGGCAGCAGAAGGCTGGGCTGAGCATAAGGAACTAGCAGATGAAACTCTCCCTGGCAGGCCTGGCTGAACAGTGATAAGCCATCTCCAGTGATGTCTCTGGCGCTGTCTGCTCTTGCTTCCTCTTAAAGTCATGACTCAGGAATATGTTCACATCCTCAGGATGGCACAGGAGCTAAATATAATCCTGAAATGTAGCTGAAAACTGGTGTGTCGACTCCTGCATTCGACCCCAGTATTCCCAGGCTAAAAGAGGAGGATTGCTCTAAGTTCAAGGCCAACCTGAACTACACGGTAAGTTTCAGGCCAGTGTGGGCTATAGAATGAGGCCCTGTCTCAAAAACCACAAGAGCAGCAACACCAACATTGATTAGAGAACCCCAAAACAGACCAGGGAGACTCTGTACTGAGTAACAAACTGGAGTAGGAGAGTGTCTAAATAAAGGGGCGTAGAAATGGCAGGGTGCTATGGGTGTGGCCAGCTGAGAGACAAAAGGGGAACACAAGCTGGACAAGAGGCGCACACAGAAAGAGAGATGAAGTTAGGCCTAAGACTTGGTTATAAACATAAACGTAGCATTTCCCATGGCTAAAGCGGATGGGTTGAATGTTTGGGACAAGGTCATAGGCTCTTGTTTTTCTACACCTAGCAGAGTATGTCCCCACACATAACATGACAGTATTTTCCCCAGAGATGCCACAGTTTTCTTTAGCTGTCAGTTCTGTGCTGGGGACCTTCATGCCTGACTTTGATCTCTGGTCTAGGGCTGGCCGAATCTTTTAAGTACATTGTCAGTGGCTTGGCCATGTTGCCCTCAGGACCCCTGAGGATCAGAAGGGAAGGCTGAGGGCTGAGGGCTGAGGCTTACTGAGCCCTCCCTAAAAATCACTGTATCTCTTTGGTTAGTTTTCTGTTAGCTGTCCTTCTAATCTTTTAGTTGGAACAATTTCTGCAGCTTGGTAAGTCTGTGGGGCTGAAGGCATAGCCAGGTAATAGTGCATTTGCCTGACAGCCACAAGGCCTGGGTTGCACCTCTGCACCATGTACTGGGGCAGGGGAAGGGGTGTTGGTGGCCACTGATTTGTGAGATGAAGAGACCTTCGGTAGAATTTAAACTATCCTACTTGAGTGTGCCCCTCACCACCCTGCCCTTTTCTCTCTCCCTCTGGTACTATGATATCTTCCCAGTCCCTAAATGTAGGGACATGATTCCACCAACACCCTCCACCCCTTCTGCTGCCTGGAAAGTGCCTCTTAGAGGCCTTGGGGCTGTCCTGGGACTGGCATGCCATGGAGCCATTTTCCCTCAAGGCTGGCAGCATTGCACAAACTTCTGTTCCACCCGCGTCACTTGCTACACATCTGTGAAAGGACCACAGTGGTTCACTCTCAGCATCAACTGGAAACCCTCTGACCCCAGTTCTGGGCGCCCAGGCTGAATTTCTTCCAGGGATGACCTAACCCTCACTATCTGGATTGCACATCTTCCTGGGTCTCTTGTTATTCTTAGCTTTCTTTCACTCTCTGAAATGATTCCAAGCTTACTCACCCTTAGGACTTCTCCACGCTGAACCTTTTTGTATTTCTTTCTTCCAGAGACCCCTAAAGATTCTAGCCCATTCTCTTCTCTGAGTACTTGCCTTCTTTGCAGACTGTAAAGCACAGTTTAGCACAGGTTTCCCAATGACTAGACAGGGCCTGGACATGGCTTAGGTATTCACTAAGGTTGGTGATGTGTGCCCAGGCCATTAAAGAAGCAATCCTTCCTGCCTGCAGAACCCCATGAGCCCTGCCTTTGGTCAAGATGCTTTCACACTGGTCCCTTACTACACCTCCCTCCCTAAGGCACCACTGGCCTTCCAGGCTCCCTTTAGTCTGTTCCTAATCCACAAGTCTCAGGCAGGCACAGCCTTGGTGTTATATGTGTGTACATTTACTATTGCTTTGGATTGCTCTCAGCGTCCAAGGTCAAGAGACTTCCAGCAAGAAGGCCTTCAACTCCCAAACCCAGCTGTCTCCCACCCTCAGAAGTGTTGCGGTGGCTTGTTCATGTTCATTTCATTTGAGTCTTCCTGGTCTCTTTGTCTTTCAGACACACCAGGCGTTTCTTCTCAACCAGTATTTTTGGGGGATCCTTTTCCACCAACTCTGACTGGCCATTCTCCCAAGCCCCTCAAAGTCACTTCCTGAGAGATGCTGTGCCTGGATGCCCACATCACACTAGGTGCTTCTCTTATGGTCTTAAAGAATGCTGTACATTCCTTTCTAGAATTCATCACAATGCCAATCACACGGTTGGTCCCTGGTAGGCTATGTGACAGTTCAGACATGAATCTGGCTCTTTTACAGTACTTTGTGCTGGGTCTCTAGCCCTGAGTTCTGTAGTATCTTGCTTGCAGTGGGACAAAGGACAGCAGAGGTATTTTGGATTGAATTTGGATTGGATTTGGGAGTCAGGACCATGTAGGATTTTGTCTCCAGCATCCTCTGCTGGAGTACTCACTATTGATAGCAGTCTCTTATTTTGCCTTGAGGTAAGAACCAACTTGGAGAAGCTAGCCTTGAACCATGGTATTGGTTTCCATTCTATTCAATAAAAAGCAACCTCTGGCTAAAATCTCCCCCTTTACAGTATCAAGGAGAGAGCCCCTCCCCACCTCCCGACTGTTTCCTCCTCCCACCAGGTTGACAGAGATTAGAAACTTCAGATGGATACCAGAACAGGGACACTGTTGACTCTGCGTGAGCATCATCTGTGGACCAGAGAGGAGACTCAAGACAGGATAGATAGTGCTTCTGTTGGAGCTCAGAACTCGTGGGGATTAGATGGGAGGGCAGAAGAGAAGAGTTGCACAAGGATTGACCAGCCACTGTAGGAACAGTCAAGGCTACAGAAGTCCAGGATTCCCCCTCCTTCCAGGCCGGTTAGGACAAGAATGAGGTCAGGTTCTCAGACCCATCTCACTGCCCACTTATACCTGGACAGATGCCGTTTCTAAGCCACTGCCCTTTCCTCCTATCTGTTTTCTGTGTTCCAGCTTCTTCCTGTGCGGGTCCTTGCCTGCCTTTGGTCTCTATTGATCACCATGTCAGGAAGCCTAGAAACATACTTCCAATCTTTTTTCCCCTAGCAGTTCACTTCCTAAACCACCAGAGCTCACGGACTTGGAGGGTTCGAGAGGAATGTACCTCACTCCCTGTCTTGTTTGGTGTTCTCCTCTGTCCCTTCATTTCTATCTCTATCTCCCTATCTGTCTCTCTGTCATCCATCATCCTGCCTTGTTTGGCCCTCCACTGTGATTTTCCTAATAAAAGTCCCAAGGACAGGACTAAGGAGAGACCCTCCCCATCCTCTCCCCATGCTGACTGAAAGGCCTTGCTTCACACAGGTCAGGCTGATATTCCACCAGCCCCCTCAGCCCAGTGGCTTTCTCTCCATCCTCCTTTGCTTTTGTCTTGGCTTTCTTTGTTCTGTCAGACTCCTGAGAGAAGGAAGCAGGCAATTTACTTCTTTTCCCTTTTTTGTTTCAGGTGGAAAGGACCTTGGAACATCTGGGCTGAGTGTTCTGGCGCATTATTTTGCAGGCTCCCCCTCCTCACACATCCTTTTTCTGGATGTAATATGAACAAGGTATTTGCATCTAATGTTTCAGTATTCTTTCTCCTCAGATGTCAAGGACTTCAGTGGCTACCTGTGTTACCATGCCCGAAGATGCTGTGGAACTGGAACAAATGGCAGCAGAGGGATTTTTATTAGCTGTGCAATCTTGGGAAAGTTTCTTTGTCATTTCGAGGCTTAATTTCTCATCCATCAAAAAGAGGGGACTTAACAATGTTTTTGCTGATGGCTCCTGTTTTGAGAGTTCAATCTATTAAAGTATCTAAACTTGGGAAACAAATGTCTTAAGTTTTACTACTTATTTTACTGATTATGTCAGTCCTAAGCCCCTGTCTTCCTTCCCGAGCACTGTATGGGGCCAGGAGCCTATGTCCTGTAGTAGCAGCCAGCTGTTGGGTAGATTCTTCATAGACTCGGTCCCCTCCCTGCCTGGGGTGGGAACTGATCCTTGCCTTTAGCCCTCTCCCCAGGAGCTGAGGCAGACATTAAAGGCCATCCTAGGCAGGAACTGAGCCTGCTGTGCAGAGCATCTGGATGCTCTCAGATCTCTGTTGCGACCCCTCTGCTTGTCTTGTAGGATCACTTATCAGCCCAGGCAGATGAGGCTCTGCCTTCCTCTCTGGGGCCCAGGCCCCACCTTCCTATCCATAAACACTGGAGCCCAAGACAAGGCAGCCACTTCCAGACCTGTAGATGAGGCTTCACAGCAAGCTCTTTTCTTCCTCTACCCCACCACACTCTGCAAACAGGAGTTGGGCGGGGTCTGGATCTGAGTCTGGGTCTGGCTGCCCTTGGCTCCTTAAATGTTCAGATGAACCATGCATAGTGATCAGGAAGTTAAGAGGTGTGTCAAGAGCATGCAGGAAGGGTTGTCCTTATCCTCTGGTTCCTCCCTAATCCTTTCAAACTCCCCCTGTTACAAAGCCCCCTATTTTAAGGCTTCCACCCACTTTCGGAGAATAGATCCTTCCATTGCCTTTTGATGCATTTGAGAATCCTCAGGCAGAGGCTGAGTGGAGTGGAGACTGTTCTCCAACAAACTTTGATACTTCCTCTCAGGGGGAATCCAGGCTTGGGGTGGGCAGGGTCCTTCTAGAAGCAGAGAACCTTTTAGGAGTTGCAGACTTTTGGCAACCCTTTGGATTCCTCTTTGGATTCCTCTGTAACAAGAAGCCAATACTCAGTACTTAGGGTTCCCTCCATCTCCATAGGGATTAGACCCAGGGCTTTATATATTCTGGGCAAGCATTCTACCACTGAGCTACATTCCCAGAACTTTCTTTCTTTTAAGAAAATTATTTAGACAATGGTTCTGAAGGTGAGAGCCCTTGGTGCTCTTACAGAAGTCTTCGTTCCCCACACCCACAGAGCAGTTTGCAGTTTAACTCCATTTCCAGGGTTTCAGATATCATCTCTGGCCTCAGTGTGATAGACACACGCATTCAGACAAAACTTATGCATGAAATAAAATAAGTTTAAAGAGCTTAAATTATTTATTACTCATGTGTTTATTTTTTGAGACAGTGTCTCCCTAAGTTTCCTGGTCTCATTTTAAACTCACTTAGTAGAAGGCAGGCCTTGAACTTGAAAGCCTCTGCCTCAGTTTCCTGTGTGGGTGGGAACGCAGGCCAGCAGACTCAGCCCTCCTTGTCTGTGCCTTCCTGCCTTCTTCATATGCAGCATCTTTGACCCTCTGTTGTCCCCCTACCCCCATGCCTCAGACATCTTTGCCTGGCTTGGGACATTAAGTAGCATTTCTAAGGTGTTGGGCTTACCCCTCTAACTCTGGTCCAAACTCCCCAGTGACTCCAGACACTCAGAAGACTGAGAAAAAGGCACCCTGAAAGACATGAAAGTCTGGTCAGAGCCACACAGCCCTGTTTTCCCTCATCTCTCACACCATGATCTTGCTTCCACATGCCTGGTGTGGAGTCTGTCTTTCTGGCCTCTCCGTACCTGCAGGCTCCATAACGCCATCAAGTTCTGTTAGTTGAGGTGCTTGAATTTATCCCATGTTGGTTCCTCCTGGCTAAGCCACCTCTAAGTCTCACTGGGATTTCCACAAGGGCATTCTTCTCAGTCCTCCTTGTTCTGTGCTTGCTTTCCTGTCACAGAAAACAGCGTGAATGCCCAGGCTTGTCCATCTTTTCTGGAAATGTCTCCTCCACAGTGGGCTTCTCTGCCTGTCCCTCCCCAGCCCACTCATCTGTACATCCTCTCCCTGTTACCCATAATGACACCTGCAGCACTTGGCATACTCTCAGCTTACTGGACCTTTTCTTCCCTCACCAGGAAGAGTCTCAGAGTCTGATGCCACACCATAGGTGCTCTGTAGTGGGCCCAACTACATGTATGTAGTGGGTGACATACAACCCTGTCCTGGTTGGCTTTAACTGTCAACTTGATAAAACCTACAGTCACCTGGGAAGAAAATATCTATTGAGAAATTGTCTAGGTCAGATTAGTCTGTTGAGGGAGGGGTTGTCTTCATTGTTAATTGATATGGGAGGGTCCAGCCCACCTCGGGTGGCGCCATCCTTAGGCAGGTGGCTCTGAATTGTATAAGAAAGCTATCAGAGTATAAGCTGAGCAGTGAGCAAGGTAGAAAGCATCCCCCTCCATGGTTCCAGTTATATGTCTCCAGTGGTGACGTATGTTCCTTGGTTGGAGGTATTGCTGTGTGGAAGAGCAAACAGGCTTTGTTGAGTTTCCGCCTTGCCTTCCACGATGGAGTGTGCCCTGGATTATTCCTCCCTACGGTTGCTTCTGGTGATGATATTTTATCACAGAAACAGAGATGAAACTAGAACAGCCCCCATGCTTATTTGTGGATCAGATGTCTTAGCCTAAGGACTACTGGGTGTAGCCCAGGCTTTACTCACATGCAGTCACAGGCTTACTCTCTGTGTCCTCATGACCTCGACGGATTTTCTCATCTAAGAAGTTTACTCTTTTGCTTGTTCTTTCAGGGAGGGGGTCTTCCTAGGACCTCCCATTGGCCAAGAGAACAGATGTAAATATTGGTCAAGTTCACGGGAATCATTTTGGTTTATTTATTCCTTGATCTTTGCAGTTGTCCCATGAAACAGCTTTCAATGAAATATCCACTTGGCTGTTATTGAAGGAATTCAGGTCTCGGAGAATTTGATTTGCTTACAACTTCGGAATTATGTAGAGGAGCCCAGGTAAACATGTTTGACTAAATGTGAATGTAGGTGTTTGTGTAAGTGTGCAGGAGTGGCTACTCGGGAAGACCTGCCTCCCCTTCCAGCTTCCTCACTCAGCTAGACCTACACCAGTCAAATTCAGGGATGCTACAAACTCTGTTAAGCTTTCCTCATTCTCTTAAGGGTCTCTGAAGGCTTCCGTGCCTGGTCCCAGAAGGGCTCAGGCTTGTCTATGCACCCCCAAACTGATAAAATCTATTGAAGCACATGCCCTTGAACAGACATGAATACTGCATGGCATGGGTGCCCAAGCCACTTCTGACTGTGATCCATCCTGTCTAGACCAACCACATGCTTGCTGCCTCTGGCCTGGCTCCAACTTACAAGCTCACCGTGTAGATCCACCTCCCTTCCCATCCTTCCTCTCCACAGTGGGTTTCTGGTTTTTTCTACAGGAAGGGGAAGGTGAGGAGGAAGCACTTAGGGGACTTCCAGGGAACTGTGGGGACACATCCAGAGGTGTCACTCCATGAAAGGACAGATGGGGAAAGATGAGCACCTGTTCAGAGGATCTGCCCTGGGTGTTCCACTTGTTGATCCCACAGAAGCAGCGGGAACAGATGTGAGTGCTTCCCAGGAATTCAAGAGGCCCCATGCCATTGGCAGCCACCACAGTGCTTTCTGGAGGACAGAGCTACAATAGGGCTCTGGCTGGAACAGACAGACACCTGGGGTTTGGCAGTGTGACGAATCTAGCATCTTCTGACTGTTAATCAGTCTTGTTGTAATGCATGGCCTGATATGGAGAGCCTGGGGGTTGATCTTTCATCTCCCTGAGTAGGAAGGAGCAATGAAATGGAAACACTTTTGAAAATTATTACCTAGGAAGCCTCTTGCCTCAACTATAACACTAAACACAACTGCTTTGACCCACAGGGCTTCCTCCTCTTCTGTGGTGGAAGACCTGCGTAACCAGGGGCAGCAAGATACAGGGATAAACTCTGATCTGAAAGCCTTCAAGGATCATTGTGAGAGACTGAGTGGCAGGCCGATGATTGAACTGGGAGATGTGAGCCAGTCTCAAAATTACTCCACCAAGATACACACTGACACCCACCCCAAACACCTATACATATGTACACGCGCGCGCGCGCACACACACACACACACACACACACACACACACACACACACACGAGAGTTTGCACCAGGCAGTCCCTAAAGCAGTCCATTTGGTCCTGCTGCCGAAGTGCAGATCTATCCATAGACCTTACGTTTTTCTTTTAGAAGTGACAGATGTGCAGAAATGATTCCACAAAGAAGCTGCAACATGGGATGGTGGCGTGCCATGTGCTCAGGCAGTAGGTGCAGGTGACTTTGGGCTGTGGGTCTCTGTACTGTTCCTTCTGGCTTTGACACAGTCATGGGAGAGTTTTACAAACAGGTTAGGATGAAGTCTCCACCTGAGCTGGCTGTTGGATTCATTGAGTAAAATATTTAACTGTTCGTGACATTAAACTATTTTTATAGCATCATGACACAAACTGCACCAGAAAGGGGGGGTCGGGGAGAGGAAGAGGACAGAGTAGAAGTGAGGAAGGAGGAAATAGAAGGAAGAAAATGGACCACATCATCTCCGAGTTAGCCATCATTTGGCTATGCTCAGCGCTCATACAGGGTGATAAGGAATTGCCTGCTGCTACTTCTCATTCTGTCCCTGCAGTTAGTGACCAGGCAGCAAGAGGAACATGAACCATAGAAACCAGCTTCTACCCCAGACTTCCAGGGCCGATCTATGCAAAAGGAAGACAGCATCCAAAAGTGTAGAGAGCTACATCTTGGGTAGGGCTGAACTTTCTAACCCCACCCTGGCAGCTGCTTCTCTGTCTTCCCCTATGCCTACCGGCCCATCTCCACTCTGAGCCAGCACTGATGGCAGTTCCTTGTGTGCTGTGACTGTGGACCACTTGCTTCTTTTAAGGCTGAAGGAGATCTGTGCCACTCATAAATCATAAAAATAAATGTACTCAGATCATGATCTGAGTCACATGACCCTCGTTCACTTGTGGTGCTGACTCTAACTCTTGGTACCAGGAAGTTGCCTTAAGGTTTCTGCCTCATGATTAAGTCCACTGCCCGGATTAAAGTCCTCGCCTAGAGTAAGGGAACATTTTAGGACATCTCTCCCAGCTTTTCTTGGGGAGCTGGATCCAGCTTTCTAATGTATCAGCCATCCCATTCCCAGGCCTGACAGTGGGTCATGCTAAAGCCAGACTTTGCACCCTCATGTTCTCTCAGCTGGCCTCTGGCACCAAGCCACTCCATGTGCACTTGGACTCTGCTACTAAGCTGAACTAGCCCCTTGCCTTGGCCCTGGGCAATGTGCACTTTGCATTACACCAAGTTCCTTCTTGGTTCCTCCTTCTACCATCTGCCGGAGGACAATGGCACCAATGCCTGTCCATATGCTAGCAGACAAAAACAGCAGCCTAACTCAGAGAAAATGTCTCACCAAGATCCTTGGTACTTGAATGTGTAATCTGGGGGGGGGGGGGGGACCTGTTAGGACATAGAACCTGGTGTCTGCAAGTCTCCCTTGGACTAACACAGCTTAGGGCAGACTCCCACATTTTGTGCCACATGAAGAAAGGGGTTTCAATACACAACACAGATAGAGCCTAGAACCAAAGCCAACCACATGGCAGATGCCCACCATCAGATCATCAGTCTCACACAAGTGGCTGTCTACCAACCTAGTATGAGACATTTACCAGTCTTGGGTCCCTACCAATCTGCACAAACCACAAGGCCCCAGGCTGCAGGTGGTAATTTGCATAGGACAGCATCTCCTCTCCCAGGAGGTTAGGCCTATCTAAGTTTCTTTTCTGTACAAGGGGAGTCGAACGGGTGTCTTTAAAAAGAAAGAAAAACAAGACGGGTAACTCTGCTTGGACCTGGGTAGTAAGGTGTTCCAAAGTCTCTGTGGAACTAGCTATTTCTGGCCCCATTGTCGTCTGGGTTACAGAGGAAGGCCTCCTGGCAATTCTTTGCTTGAAAGACAGAAACAGAACATTGTTTCTGACGGCTTTGATTTAATGGCCAAAAACAGTTATAGGAAACTGTTGAGCAGATGTTCTGTGAAACTCAGAAAAGACTGGGTCTTTGAGAAGGGCTATTTTTAGACAAATGCTTCCTACCATTGGGGGCTTCAGTGCTTACAAAAGGGGATGTAAAAGCAGAGAAAATGTGGGAGGGGGGTTTGAGAGAGCACAAGTGTATGCTTTGCGGGCCTTTGGATATTTTGACAATCACAGTTCACTTTTCTGTCCACCTTCCCATGATCTGCTGGGTGCTAGGAAATCTCCCTTCTTGGCTCATTCTTTACCCGCTGTTCAAGCTCCAGAAACAGTCAGCGAGGCTGGTTTTCTAACCATGTTATTTTCTCACCTCCCTTTACCCAAACGAATCTTTCACCTCCTGTCATCTGTCTCTTCCATGCTGTGAGTTTCCCCTCCTCCAGGAAGCCTTCCCTGAATGCCCTGGAACAAACTGGACCCCCTTGTCCATCATGTGGTGAACTTGGTCATGACTGTTCTGCTTCTGTGCCTGCCCTTTTACTCGGACTGGAAGCACTTGGTGGCTGTGAATTCTTCTGCTGTCCCCACTTAGCCTTGTCAGGGCAATTGTAAGCACAGGGGCCAATGTATGTAAGTATGCATGTATGGGAATGAAATGAGCAAGTGGGGATATTCATTGGATTAGACCTTCCAAGCTAAACTTACAGGGGCAGAAATGTATCTCCCTGTTTCAGATTTTCAAATGAAACCCAAATCATTTCTATGATTAAGATAACAGACCAGTGACTATAGTTTGAGGTAGACTTTGCTATTTCCAGGAATCCGGGGCTTTGGAACAGTCATGTGGAGAGCTGTCATGCGAACGATTCCTGATGCGGATGTCATCTATCTTTTCATTCCGTGCTTCTGTTTTCTTCACCTCACTAGGGACAATCATTTTCTGGGATTGGGGAGAGGGCAGAACTGCCAAAAGAGCATTGGGTGTGTGGTCCCAGGGCAATGCCACTGGTAATGGAACAGGTAGATAAATGGGAGGTCAGAGCACCTCATTTGCTGCTGCTGGGGCCAAATCCAGTTGGAATTCGAGGACAGTGAGGTTGCCTTACTGATGTCTGACTGGTGGCATCATAGTTGAGGGAGCAGCTATGATGAGGCTGATGCTTCAGTCCTCCCAGGAAGCCCTGGAGGAACGAGGTCTCTTCTCTGTGCCCCATCACGGTCTCCATAACCTGACCGGCCCTCCTTGAGCACATTCCAGAGAAATCCTTTTCTGGATGAGGTTAGGAGCATTGCATGCATGGAACAAGGGTCATCCCAGCCTTCAGAGGGACCAACGGCCACACTGCTACACTCCAGGCAGGAGCTTCTGCAATTCTTGGAGGCTGAGTTCAGACAGAACTTGCTTTGGGGTTTATGTTTTTTTAATGAATCTTTCTATCTCCTTTTATTTTTGTAGTGGTATTAAAAGAACACATTACTCTGTAGTAACTGTGCACTAAAAACAGTCAAAAGTCATGCCTAACTTACTGGAAAAAAAGTTTTGTTTTTATTGTTAAAATAGGGTCTCCTGCAGCCTAGGATAACCTCACTATGTAGCCGACAATGAGCTTGAAATCCTGGTCCTTCTGCTTCTGTCTCCTGAGTGCCAAGAATGCTGAGTGCTGGGATTTTGGACATGCATGACCACACCTGGTTTTTATAGCACTGGGATTCGAACCCCAAGCTCTGTGGTACTAGGCGACTACTCTGTCAGTTGGGCTCTATCCCCAGCCAGGGAAATCTCTATCAAAGCTGAGAATATAAACCGCTTTCTGCATGGGTGGTGTCTTCCCACCACATCCACTACTCTGAGTGCTGAGCTCTGTTCTCTGTTTTGTTTTGCAGATGAAGGTTCTGCCCTGTTCAGAGAGGCAAAGTAACTTGTTCAGAAACACACAGCAGAAGAAGGGTGAAATGCTTTGAATCAGTTCAGGTTTCCCTGATAACAGAGGCAAAATCTGAAAGATATTACCATCTGCTGCCATTCCTACACTAGGCAAGCCTCACCACGGAGCCACACTCCCAGCTTTCCCAGGGATTTTTACCTGGGCATTCTTCAAGACTATCTTGATTAAAGCATTTTTTTTTTTTTTTAGTCGTTGCACAGTTTTCATTGAGTTTGCTTCCAGCTCATTCTCCTTTTCCAGGCCTTAAGTTTCCCATTTTGGCCACTAATGCCTACAGAAAGACCAAGACACCTCAGAGCAAAAGACTGTGGAGGGGAATGCCAGAGGCTCTGAGCAGTGATATTTCAGAAACATGAACAACAACAATGAATGTAGTTATCCCATTATCTGTGGTTTTGCTTCCCACAATTTCAGTTACCTATGGCCAACTACAGTCTGAAGCTATAAATGGAAAATTCCAGAAAT
Source organism: Rhynchomys soricoides (assembly GCA_019843965.1). Taxonomy (NCBI): domain Eukaryota; kingdom Metazoa; phylum Chordata; class Mammalia; order Rodentia; family Muridae; genus Rhynchomys; species Rhynchomys soricoides. The sequence goes on from JADRCH010000146.1 coordinate 3,012,806, forward strand.
AAAATAAAAATTCCGTAAGTTATAAATAAGTGTATTATTGAGTATATTATCGTAACTACTATTATTAGTTACTGATGCTAACCTCTTACTAATTTATAAACAAAACTCTGCCTTAGGAGAGTATGTATGGACTACTATACCATAAACATAGGACTCAGCAGCATCAGGCTATGAGGCAGCTACAGGTAGAAGAAGAATGTACTGAACAGATTTTTTTTTTCTGTCCAGCATAAGTAGCCTTTTGAATGTTACTTTGTTTTCTTCTTTCCCAATCTGGTATCTAGGAGCCATCAGTACACACATCAGCAAATATTTGCTGTGTTCTTCTGTGTGTTGGCTGGGATGTGTGTATGCTGTGGTGGCAGGTGCCAAACCTCAGTGTCATGCAGGCAGTGACACTTCTTACTCTTGCTGTGTGAACGCTGTGGGCTGGCAGGAGTGGGGGTGGGGGACTTTGCTAGGATCAGGCTGGAAAGCAGCTGTCACCCAGACACGTGCCAGAGGATAAAAACACAAAGGCTGAAATTCTTCAGCTTCTAACAGAAGTGAATCCATCAGTGAAAGCAAGTCCAGAGCCTCTCTCCAGAGGCAATAGCCAAGTCCAGAGTCTATAGCCTCTCTCAACTTCAGGGCAAGGAAGCAGGGATCCTCCTACACACTCTGATTGGGAAAGATATGGAATATCTGATGATAATGTCTCATGTGCTTAATGTTGGGTTAAGTATTACTGAACAAATAATCATGAGTCTTAATGTTGCTTTGAAGAAACTTGCTACTTGACTGGGACCCATCATCTCTGAGACAGTTGGAGAACACTGTGAAGTAGTGTAAGGTCCTGTTCCTTGTCAAGCCACATAGGAGGGACAGTCGATTTCAGATGGCGCTTGCAGTCCTGAGAAGACAATTGAATAGGAGACTCAGACCAGGAAACATGTCTTAAGTATTGCAAGGTTTAAACAGAAAGAGCAGCATATAGCTTACAAGATAAAGAGGATCCTTATTGTCGGTGGCTTTTGTTACCTTAATTCTGTATCAACTAACTCTTTGAAATCCTTTCTTGAAAACTTGTATCAGCTTGTTTCTTCCTTTGATAAGCTACAGGCATTTTAAAAGCAGAATCTTATTTATCTTTGATTGTCAGTTCTTATCTAGTATCTAGGGCACTGAAGGGTGTGTTACTTGTTGTTTGGATGAGCTAATCTTGCTGAGCTATCTTGAAACAAGGTCTACAGGAGCCTGAGACCACCCACAGAAGCATCCTCCGCAGGCCGGAGACTCAGGGCCACTTCTGCTCTTTCTCCACCAACCAAGCTGCTCTTCCTACACTCACCATATACACACACATCTTCCTTCAGATATCTTTAGCTGGGCTTTCTCAGAAAGGAAAGGTTCCAGTCTTCTAAAATAGCAATTGCTTACAGATGACATCTTGTCTGTGCAGCAGGGTGGGTCAAGAAGCCGAAAAGATGTGTGTTTAATGCTTAGAGAACTCTACTCTATGGGGTTCTCCAGTTTACTGCTGCTGGTGACTCTATGGAAACAGACCCTCTCTTCACTTAAATCCACCAGCCAAGGAGGGTTAGGACACAGGTGTTTTGATTTTTCAGCTCTGCTCTCATGGATGAAGGTTGCCATTTAAACTTGTTGATGAAGCTCACATTGACCTTGCATTTGCCCTTTTATTAAGACAATATTTAAAGCAACAGAGAAACAACCAAAGGAGACCAAAATAACGTGGTTTCCATGGTAAAAGGTGAACAATACCACAGTCAACATAAACAGGGGCTCTCACAAAAACCTCAGCTCACCAAGAACGTTTAACTTCTGTAAATGACATCTGGGCCACGTGGGTGAGGCTTGGAATCCCAGTGAAGCTGGCCAGCTTGTCACACTGGCATGATGGGGTAGTCACTGTGCTTCAGTACCTGTCATTACCATTTTGGAGGCATCTGAAGTCAGTTCTAGCTCAGCTCAGAGCTGTACCTGATTTCTGAGCTCCAGACTTGCTATCTGTGAGGTAGGGTAAGAATCATAGTATATTTGTCCAAAATATCAAAAACAAGAGTGAAAGTGTGGGACAAACTGTCGTGTCAGACCCATGGAAAGGGCACCCGAGAGATTATTTCTACTCCCAACTCAGCCAGGGTAAAGAGGAGCTATTCTAGGACCCTGTCCCAGGCATCTTAGCTCAGCCACAAGTCAGAGGTTTGATGGTGAAGAGGTCAAGAGAGAAGGTGGGAATGGGGACCACAGGGGTACACAAAGAGGGTCAGTGGAGGCCCATGGAAGGGAGGAAAGAAAACATCTCAGAAATAGGGGATTGTTTAAAATATCTGATGAATGTTGCCTCTCACTTCTCTCTGAAAGCAATGTTCTCCAAAAATAATCTAAGGGTTAGAAAATCAGCATAACATTGTGGTCAAGGAGATGAGCTCAAGAGTCAGGCTGCTTGAAACTAAATTAGTTACTCATTTACTGCCTTGTTGCCTTGGGAAAATTGTTTAACTGGGTTTAACTTTATTTTTCATTTCTCCTTAATGTGAACCATAACGTCATCTTTTATGGGTTAAGATAGATAATCCATATCAAGTATTTTTTTCCATATCCGACAAGCAAAACTGTTGATTCTTTATGTGGTCAGCAATATAGACACTAGTAGGGAAGTGTTTCTTGGAATTGTACTGAAATCCAAATTCACCATCTAAAGGAAGCTCCCTTCATACAATGGATTTGGGAATCCTTGCCTGCTTTCTCCTTTCCCTCTTACCTGACACAGGTGGACTCCTTTTCAATCAGTCTTTAATTAAGCATTTCATTGAACAGTTTTGAAATGCTGGCATGGATCAAAAATGAGAGGAAATTAAATTGTCTGTGAATTGGGATCAATTTAAGAATGTCACAAGCTGAAATAACTGTGTTTAATTTTGTTGGCCCTGTGGAACATAAAAGTAGGACTATGTGACCCTCCGAACTCTTATGAGGGTTGTCACAACTAGGAAGCCTCTGCTTCCTGATGGCCGGTGAGGTCCCACACAGCCTTGTATGGAAATTCGAGCTCTGCTTCCACACTACCTCCATGGCTTTGTTCCAACTGAAATCATAATTAGCTAAGACCAGGCCCTATTTCCTGTTTTTTGAAGCCATGTTTGCTGTAACCTAGGATAAATAAACTCCAAAGCAAACCTTAGACCAGGAAGCACTCTGAGAACACATATCCTGCCCTGGAGGGGAGATAGGACCCGATGAGCTCATGGGCTTCTGTATCCTACAGCTGTGACAGATGCCATTCAAATAATGACAGGAGCCTCACAACCATGAGCTGTCCAAGGAGTAGCAGATGGACTTTGCTCAATTTTCATCTCTATCAGCATAGGAAATTGAGACAAATACCAAAGCATCCTTGTTTACTCTGCCCGTGTGGAGATGAAAATTAAAATAAGGGAAATTTGAACCTTTAAAACTGGAAAGGATAAATCACAATAATAAAACCCAAAGTGACATAGAAAAATACAATACCACACAAAGCATAAAATATAAAAACCCTTTGCAGATACATTTTAGTACTCCCAGGCTACTCTGAAGTATGTTGCCTAGTTGAGTTCTTGACAGGGCTTCAGTGGGACTGGGTACTATTAAGTCTCTATGTAAAGGTGACAGACAGGCTCAATACTAGAAAGTTTAACCAGACCCAGGCTTCTTGCTAACTGTGGAACACAGTTAAACAGAACTGGGCAAACAGGCCACATGCAAAATCCCCCCCTTGGATCTAGTGGCTCCAACCCCCATTGTCTGGTCAAAGATGAATACTTATTGACAACTGAGTCTATAGAGAAGACCCTAAAGTCAGAATGCCAAGGAGTCAAATCAGGTTTTACCTGTGCAGGCTGCCTATGATCCAAGTCAATCTACATGAGCTTGAAGTGTGTCCATTAGTAAATGGAAAAAATACAGCCGGACACAAATTAGCCAGCAGGACAAAACAGCTGAAAATGTGATTCACTTTGAATCTAGAAGGGAATTCACACATGTGTGAATTAGTTTATCTCCCTCCCTTCTCACCCCACTGTTGAATCTCCCATCAAACTTCTTGGCTTGCCTAGACCACAGATCTTTCTCTCATAAGTTACATTTGGCTGCAGGGTGACTGGGAAGGACAAGGGTACCATTGAGAGTATATATCCAACCCCTGGATGTGGGTGGCCTTGGATGAAGCTAGGTGAGTGATGACGTCTTTGGCTCTCCTTTTTTGTTCCCAAGTCCCTCCATTGCTTTACCTCTTTTCCAGTTTATGTAGGATGGAGAGGAACTGAACAGAGGTTGCCCCTTTTCTAAGCCTGACCACAGGCTATCCAGTTATATAGTCATCTATCTTACTCCTTGTCTCTTGGGAGGAGAAGAGGCCAGGGCAGATTTGAAAACCAGTTCCATAAAACTGATGCTACAAGTCAACAAGGAGCTTGTGCTCAGCCTTCCATACAGGATTTTCTGAAGAACAAAGATCTGATTCATACCCCTTCATTGACTACGTTACTTGTAATTTTCTCCCTTAATATTATAAATGCAGGCAACGGGAATGCAGGCTTCCCAGACGAGGAGGTACACAAATCATTTTTGTTTTCCACTTTCTCAATATTTCCTGTCCACCCCCATCTCCAACCCAACATAGCCCATCACTACAGGGAGAGAAACTGGAACTGCTTTTGTTCAGAACAGAGGGGAGCCTTGCTTGGGGGGGGGGGGGGGGAGAATGCTGTGGTCCACCATTCTCCACTCGCGCCTCTCTTCCTTGAGCCTGATGCCAGAGGATGGGTGGGTACCTGGAGCCTGGCAACACATCTTTACACTAGGAAGGATGAGGCTGGCTCTGCAGACATCTGCAGAGGAAGCTCCCCATCCTGCACCCCGCCCTACCTGGTTGTTTGTGAGGTAGTTGTGAGCTGCGTAGGCGGGCGGCCACAGAGTGCACAGCCAGTCAGCAAATTCTCAGATTTGGAAGTTTGATTGGGCTACGGGAACTGTTGGAGCTACTGATGTAAAAACCATAGTTATTTGAGTGTTCGGCACATTCACTTGCGTGTCACAAATACATTCGAACTGTGTGGCCTGCTTCTATATCTAGAAGGCAGAGAACAACTCTCGTCAAAAGGTTCCTGTAGCCTAGGGTTCCTTGGGACACTGAGCAAAGAAGCAAAACATAATGGGCAAAAATGATACGGCAAAATGGGAAGACTGATGTGTAGAAATATATTGAAACTGCGCGTGAGCGCATGCATAGGCGTGCGTGTGTGCGTGCGTGTGTGTGTGTGTGTGTGTGTGTGTGTGTGTGTGCTTCATGCATGTAATCTCAGCAGTCTGAAGGTAGAGACACAAGGGTCTGGAGTTATCCTCAGCTACATAACAAGTTGGAGTCTAGCCTGTGCTATGAAATACACTGTCTCAAAAATAAAACCCAAACCCCAAAATAAGTAGAAACAAAGTACAACAGCAACAAGAAATCCACAGGAGCACTGCAAGCCAAAATCAAACCCAAAACATTTTCATTTCCTTTAGATTCCAGAGGAATATATATGTCTGTTTTATAATTTACAGGGAACTAACTTCTCATGGCCTCTCTATAAATTATACCAGGAAAAGAAAATCAATTTTTTTTTTTTCTGGACATTTGGTGTTCCTAATGATTTCATCTCGACATAATGATATTGAAGGGAAAAATCACTGTGGTCCAGTACCTTCTGTACAAACGGTCTCCTTTGATAGAAAAGACAAGACTAAGGGACTAGAGAGCTTGCTTTAGATCCTTTACTGCTTTTGACCCTGGTTTGGTTCCTGAAGCCACATTAAAGCCAGTCCAAGCAGGGCAAATGTGGTTCCAGCACTCCGTGCCCTTCCCACTTTCTTGAAAAACAAAACAAAATATCAGATTACATCCCTACAACTAGCCACCAAGGTCTCTTTCCTTATTTGGCCATTTCCTCCCCGGGAGGCTGACCATCAAGGTCCAACTAACAAAGTATTGAAGTCCAGCATCAAAAGCCCCCTTTGGCTCCCCCGATTAACATGCACATTCAGAATTAAACAGGTCATCCTAACACAGGGTTCCCCCTTTTACTTTTATAAACTGCATTTGCCTATGGGCCTCATCTCCCGGTATTCTCTCTACCTAGAGGTAGTCCTTTGTCCCTCTCCCTTGTCCCCTTCCCCTTCTCCTTTCTCCTCCATCTCCTGTCTTTGTCTCTTAGTCCCTGGCCCTTTGCCATTCTGTCTCATCTGTGCTGAGAATGTGGTCTTGGGGAGTCATGAGCTGAATGCCAGTCCCTTCACACATGCTGTTCCCACCTGTGTGTGACTACAGTTCCAGTCACATCCTCCTCTGGCCTCTGTGGGCTCCTGCATGCACAGAATGCCTAGAAACTTATACAGGCACACCCTTTACACACACACACACACACACACACACAGAGAGAGAGAGAGAGAGAGAGAGAGAGAGAGAGAGAGAGAATAAACAAGCTTTTTTGATTAAAAAAGGTAAAAGAAAGAGATGAGAAGAGGGATGGAAGAAAGAAGAAAGAAGAAATCCAGATAATGAAGTCAAACAGAGCAAAATGATAGAAAAATGTGAGCTAATATTCCCAGTTGTACAGTTGGCCACATGCCCGGAAGGTCCCCATTTAAACTGTATTTATTTTCACTGTTGCTCTCATTATAACTTTGAATAATATACCTTCATTTTTATTTCTTCACTCGTTGTAATTAAATAATAAGTCTGATTTCACATCATGCAAAACAAAGAAATTAGCAACATCATATTTCTTCATCACTTTACAAGTATCTACTTAACAAGGATAAAATTTCTCTCCATTTTATAAGTGCTATTAAGTCATTTATGCTTCATCTATAGATTTATTCTAAAAGCTGAAATTTGTGTTAAGATGATGATATATTCATAGTAAGTTAATAAACTGGAGAACTAAATCGCGTACCTAGACTTTTCAAGACAAGGCATGATTCCATGCCACTGAAATTATGAACCATTGAAAATTATTGCAAATTTTAAGGTCAGGTGCAGCCTCTGTCTTGCATATTGTGGTGGCTAAACTCGGGGTACATTCTACAAGCAGGGCTCTCTGTCTCAGCCTTTTGTGCTCCCTGGTGTTTCTTTGCTTTGAAGCAGGATGAGCTTTCTGCTTCCATCCAACTTTTAAATTACAGGCTACCTACATTCTTTCCACATTCTGATGCTCTGATTGGAAACATTCCACTTCATGTTCATCTATCTGAAGAGTTCTCACAGTTACGTTCACCTCACCCTCTGCTTCCCTTTGGTTCCATTTCATTTCATTAGCGTACAACTCCCCCGCCCACCACCCAAAAGGTTTCACTGGAGGGAAATACTTATGCTTTGTGTTTGTGAATCTGAAAATATTGTTTTATTCTGTTACACTTGATTGATAGCTAAAGTATGAAATCTCAGGGTTATAATACTTTTTCTTTAAGCTTTGTAAGACCTGGCTTTATTACCCTCTAATGCCAAGACCTGACCATCTGTAGGTTGGTGACCATCTTATTTCCTTGTTGGCAATGTCCCAGCTTCTTCCTGAAAGGTCTTTGTATGTCTGCTTAAGTTTGGATGAAATTTCAGTTACAAGGAGGTGAATTTCTTCAGTTTTCTTCTAATGTTTTTCTCTGTTTATTTTCTTCCCTTGCTGGGAACTACGAGGTGAGTTTTGGAGCTCCTACACTGATCTTCTGTCTCGTAACTTATTTAACATTCCCTACCCCTGCACACACTTGCTTTTTTTTCCCCCAAAGACTTCTTTGCCTTCTATTGATTCATTTGTATTATTGAATTTTTATTGAGCCATCTTAGTTTTCAGCTTTCCCAATTAATTGATTCATCTACCAGTCACCTGCTTAGTAAATGTCTTCTTGTTCTGGGATAAAAGTGAAGCCCATAAAGATTCTTTTCTTTTCATGACTGGGGAGTCAAACAATGAAGACATGAATAAGTGAAAATTCATTGTGTCACGGAATGGTGCTTGGTACATACCGTGTGTCTAAAACAGGTAGGTCGAATGGGAAGGAAGAAGATGGGAATCTGTAGGAAAAACTCCTGGTCAAGAGCACAGAGTCTCTGGAGGGAGACAAAGTATTCCAGTTGGGCTGGTTCCATGCCTTTGTCTAAGGTGCCACCTCTGGGAAGGTGGGCTCACCTTAAGTCCTGTTAGTGAAACTGAAGGGATAATTAGCCCTTTGGTACCATGTTGTACTTCCTTTGCATACCACACCCACATGCTGCTTTCCTGATTTATTCAAATCCATTTCCCTTCCTTCTTTCTATCTCTTTTGCAAGCATGCTTTCCTAACTCCTTGGACTTCCTCCCAACTTTGGACTTCCTCCCTCTTTTGAAGCACTTCTCAACCTTCCTAATGTTGTGACCCTTTAATATAGTTCCTCAGGTTGTAGTGACTCCCAATTATAAAAGTGGTTTGTGCTGCTACTTTATAACTGTAACTTTGCCACTGTTTATGATTCATAATGTAAATATCTGATATGTCAGTATCTGATATATGACCCAAAGGGGTCATGACCCATAGGTTGAGAACCACCACCATGTGGCTGCTTGTTGGCTGTATGTCTGACCTTCATTTCACTCCACTCATGACTTTTTCCTTTTTCTCTTCTATGCCCCTCCTCTGGGCAGTGGCAGAGGTTTTGCAGCTTGCCATCCTTAGCTTTGTTTGTTTGTTTTTTCTCCTAAACTCTAATAAAATTGCCCTGGTATTTCCATTTGAGTCCATTCTTGAATCATTTTATTAAACTAAGAACATCCAAAAGGACCCCGATTTCCCTGTAAAGATGGGTGGTTTTATTGTCTGTGAGGTAGTTTGGTAGTTTGGTAACCTCTAAAGTTACTCTCTCCATGTGCCACGTATTAAGTGAGGGAGATAACCTTGAATACCCGTAGTAAGAAGAGTAAGGGCAAGAATTTTGAGGCTGAAGCTTCCTTGTTCTCTATGTTTTTCACAGTGGCCATAAATAATGTTTTGAGAGAATCTTAACTATGTCTAAAGTTTTAAGATACTCATATTTTGTTCCATTTCATGCCAATGACTCCATTTGCAACTAACCTTCAAGGTTCTTTTTGTTTTTGTTTTTGTATTTTTGAGAAGGTTCTTAAATAAAACCAAAAGCACCCTTTTCTAATGGATGCATGATTGTACATAACATGCTTGTAGTTTTTAAGCAAATATGTTATACTTAGAATTTCCCGAAGACCACACATCAGGTGAAATTGTGGCAATGCAAGACAAGGCAGGCAAAATTCTTGACTTGAGTATGAAGGAGTAAGTCATGAAGATGGCAGTGATTGCAGCTCTGATATGTACACAAGGTGCCTGGGATGTGAACTGGGGATGTGAATACTCAGCAGAGATGCTGATGTTGTACTGTCTGAAGGGTGAAGAGGAGGAGGAGGAGGAGGAGGAGGAGGAGGAGGAGGAGAGAGGAGGAGGAGGAGGAGGAGGAGGAAGAAGAGGAGGAGGAGGAGGAGGAGGAGGAGGAGGAAGAAGAGGAGGAGGAGGAGGAGAGAGGAGGAGGAGGAGGAGGAGCAGGAGGAGAGAGGAGAGAGAAAGAGAGGGGAGAGAAGACTGAATACAAGTTGGTTATGGTAACAACATGGAGAACATTTCCAATGGTAGAACCCATGTGCAGAACCCACCAACAAATGGATTTCAATCAAGAGGTTTTGTTTTGTTCTGTTTTGTTTTGCTTGTTTGGTTTGGTTTAAATTCAACCTATTTTCTGGAAGCTCTGGAGGAGTCCAGGTACATTCATTGTAATTTCCCTGTGTGTCGGAGTCGAAGGAAGGGAGAGGTTATAAAAAAGACTATGGTAAAGCACTTTTGACTTAAAATACCCATCTGCCCAGTGTTCTTTTGTTTTCTGTTGCTGTGGGAAATACCATGACCAAAAGTAACTTGGAGAGGAAAGAGTGTAGTTAGCTTACACTTGCAGCTTATAACCAGTCCATAACCGAGGGAAGTAAGGGGTGGAAATCACATAGGAACCAAAACAGAATCATGGAGAACAAGCTTACTGACTTGGTCCCTCCTGCTCATGCTCAGTCACCTCTCTTTAACAAGCAAGGATCACATGCCCAACAGTGACACCATCTATAATGAGCTAATTCCATTTGTGTTAACCAACATGAATACAATTCTATGGTCAGGTATGGTCAGAGTCCAAACTGATCTGGACAGTCCTTCTATTGAGACCCCTTCTTCTCAGATGACCCATGGTTGTATCAAGTTGACAATAAAAATCCAACCAGGATACCAGGTACGTGTGGCATTCTCAGAAGTGGCATATGGAGCATGGGACCCAGTCTAACACCAGTGGATTAGCTGTCATCTTGTCATTCTTCCAAAGTTGCATCTCTGTGGGATTGAATAAAGTGAGTTACATATAACTTCTAGATGCTTGGCTATTTTCCTGGGTTGTGCCTAAGTTAGCCTTCCTTTGGTACTCATCAATTGGCCCTTGTTGGTTAATTTAAAGTAAAATATTTCCTCATCTACATTTCAGCCCTTTACATATTTAAAAAGCAACCTAGGAGATTAGCCCAGTACTGGACTCACAGATTCCTAGCCTGGCTGGAACCATAGGTTTTGGCTAGTCCAGTGCAAGAATCTTATACACAGCATTCCCCCCCCCCCCCCCCCAGCTGCTCAGACAACACTGCCTCTACCCACTGAAGGCTTTCCTAGCTACTCATTTCTGTTTTGAACAGCTCCAACTGGTCAAAGACTCTCTGGGTATTCAAAAGCTCTTCATCATTTTGCTCTGAAATATGCTCCCCAGTGGTGTTTATCCATTGGTCGAAATTGTGTGATACTGTGTGTGTGAGGCAGTCACAGGTCCAACAATGAGATATTCTAACAGGCTCCTGCAAGGAGACAAGCCAGGATTCATCTGAGTGGCCACAGTGTCTCTAATGCCTTTCACGTACAAACCCCCTTCACATTAAGTGCAGTCTCTATCTATCTTCATTAGCTCATTTTAATTTTCAACATCTTAACAGAGAAGAGATCTTTTGCTGGGAGTACAGACAGCAGAAAGGGTGTGGCATATAGCTGGCTCCAATATTGCTATATTTGGTGACATTGCTGAGGCCAGGAGGGACATATTCAAGCTGGAACTGCCTCATAATAGATGCCTATTGGTTGGATACCACTGTTCTCCAGAATCCCACTTGCTGATATGTGGGAGTCAGCATCCCCTGAGATAATGAGATGTGCTGGGGCTGTGTCCTTCAGACTACCCCTACTTCACACCAAAAGTGCAAGACCCAGGCTGGATGGAACTGATGATAAAGGCAAAACATCAGAAGCCTCTCTGTATCCTGTCCATGGTTGTGCTCCAGAGGAATCTGTGATGGGAGATACTAGCATTTTTTAGGTTCACAGACTGTCAGAGTTGAGAGATATGCAACCTGTACCTGATCTCCAGACCTGCATTAAACTGTCCATATACAGATTAGGGGACTGGGGCTTGAGGGAATCTATCTTGTAAGGTGTGGGCATGTTGTCCCAGGAACTCAGCAGTATAGAAATTATACATTGGAACTTAAGGCAACTCAAAATATAGTTTTATCTTTCCACAAACTAGAACATCAGATTCCAGGAATGCCTATGCATTTTAAACTGCAGGCAAGTTGAGTCTCCCTTCTGTGTCCAGAGTCTATAGTGGAAAGTTCAGTCTCTTCCCAGGCTCTCTAGGATGCGGAATACAGTCTTAGCTAGTTCTTTGACAGAGAAAAGATGGGCTTCTCTAGTCCAAAGGAAGTGTGCTTTTAACTCTTCTTAGCCTATCTCTGCTGGAGCCTGTAAGAAGGAACTCTAGAGTCAGTTTTTCACTTCAGAGACATGCAGCCTGACACCAGGAGCTCATGAAAGAGAACCTGCCCTCCTCCCTGAACTTCAGAGCAGAGCTTTCCCTTCCAGAAGAAGATTAGAACCCAGGGTACAGAGTGGTGGAATCAGCCAGTCACCCATCTTCCAAGGAGAAGATGAAAGGCATTGCATTTCATTGTTTCAGAGAGAAGGAAGTAGAAAATATTAAAGGCAAACAAGTTAAAGGAAGAGCTAAAATAGGAAATCCTTTTCATGTGGAACACACCAAGCAAGGAAGGAGAGGTAGTTAAGACTGGGGAGCACATGGCCGATGCCCCATGAGGCTCCCATTGGAAACATTCATGAAATCAACTCTCTAATTCTTTACTTCATAGAGGAGCACAACAACCAGAGAGAGACCTTACCTCTAATCCATAGATGGCTAGTGGAGACAGCAGTTGAATCCGGTCTATCTCATTGCTAGAAGTGTCAGTATGGCATAGAGCACTGTTCTGCTCTCAGTTTCTAGCTTTTGAGGAAGATATGTGAGAATTTTCAGGCAGGTCTTTTAAAAAATATATATTGTGAAAGGCAGACTTTATAGATAAGATTTACAACTAAGAAAAAATATATTAAAATACCACCTGCAGTGAGATCTGTTTTATTGAATGAAACATAATACTTATTCACGTAGGAAAGATCAGAAAGATATAAGTAGTGACTCCTACATTATCACTGCCCACTCTGGATGAGGGATTATATATTCACTGGATCTTCTTGTCTTGACATTTTCTAGTCTCCCAGTTTTTAAATAATTGACACATTTTACTTTTCATTTATAAAAGAATAAATTAAAAGAACAAAGTAGAAGATCAAGTTGCTTTGGGATTTGAGAATAGAATCTTTGGCTCTAGCCCAGCAGTTTATCAAGTATGCTTAAAGCCTAGATGCCACCTCTCTATCTAGAGCATCACGAAACAAGAGAAAGACTCACTGACTGTCGACACAGAATCTTCACCCAGAATGCAATTGCTTTCTGATCACTTGAATGGTAGACGTGCCCTAGAATCTTCTGTATCTCTGACCCATCAGAATCCTGTGCCCGCTTAAAGCACGAAGAAATTACAGTTTTAAAAAGGTTTTGCTTTTACCCTTCTCCTATCTTTTTTCCCTTTTCAGAAGTATCTACTATCCAAGCACTCAGAATGTCAAAAGTGTGGGAGTTTTGTCATTTTATTTTGTTTAGTATGACATGGTGGGGGCAGTCACATGGGCACGGAGATCAGAGGGCTACTTTCATGAATTAGTTCTCTCTTTCCTCCTATCGTGGCTCTGGATTACAGTCTTCTACAGCAAGCACTTTCTCCCACCAAGCCATCTGGTTCACCACCACCCCCATCTATTTTTTTTTATGCCTCCAAAATAAAATTAAAAGTGCTCACAGCATTGTGTTGTATCTCAGCCAAGGATGAGCTGGGGTGTGAAATAACAGAAGGTGACATGCTCAGTGTCTTCAGATGACAAAGCAGGTACTTGGTATTCGTGAGCTTGTCACAGAGAGTAAGGTCAGCATTGTTGGTGGCTTAAGATGCTACTGGTTGGTATAAGATTGAATTCAAAGATATGTGATTTTCCTTAGTTGGTTTTACAAAACATTTGGGGGAAGATGGATTCATAAACGAAGGGCTTTTAGAGCCAAAGCCTCACTCTACACACTCTGTTCTACTCTGAAATCAGGCCCAGGATACCATTGCTATCCACATGCTCACTGTGAATCATAACAGGACTTGCACAGTTCTGGTGGCTTTTAGACCTAAAACCCATGGAAAACGAACTCAAAAGTGAAGCCGTGCTCTACCCACTTAAATAATTCCATAGCAAGCATTGAGTCAAAGGCTAAAGTGCTCTGTGTGAGATTCAGCCCCTCCTCCAGACACCATTTGGCTTTTGGCTGTGCAGGTCACTGTGGTCACTATAATGATCTTCATAACACTAAACAGACAATAATGGTTATTCAAGGGACACTGAAAAACTGCTTCTTGGCCAGCTTGGTGGGTGGTGAAGACATTGTCTCTGTCCCAACTAAAACTGTGGAATGTGGAGAAACCATACTGTCTACCTTCCTTAAAGGGCCTTAGTAATGAAAAAGAAATTGTTCTGTAGAAATTTCTACTTTGTAGAAATTGCTTCCAATGGAAATTATATAGCCCCCAAACCACAGTTCCTTTTATGTTACTCCTCCTTAAGTAAAAATAAAGTGGAGGATGTATCCAGACAAGGTCTTAAAGAGTCAGGGAATACCAGACCAGATGGAGACCAAGTTGCCCTGATAACAGCCCAAAGGGTGGTGACTCATTCTGTCTGTTTATACAGCCTGCATTTTCTGGTCAATTGTCATCTCTCCACTTTGTGCTACATAAAAGGTAAATTATTCTCCTGACAGGTTTATTTTTTGTGTTGCTTGGGGGAAAAGAGTTCATTGTGCAACAGTTTTATGGTGTCTACCAGAGGTGACCAAGGCTGCCAGAGTTTGGTATTATGTTATGTGACACCAGCAGAAGTAATGAAAAGATAAAGGACTAAAGCCTGGGGCCCCAGGTACAGTTCAGTGTGAGAATATTTCCTTAGTGTTGACAAAATCCAGGGTTTGGTTCCCAGCACCACAACAAGTTAAGAAATAATTAGAAGAGTTAGGTTCTGTACATCCAACATTCAAATAATCATTTGCCTATCCCTTAATCCACCAAACCATCCATCTGTCCATCTAGTTATTTACCACGAATTAATAGATCTATCCATCCATCCACTCACTTATCCATCCATCATCCACCCATCCATTCATCCACTGATCCGCCCATCTATCAAATATTTATTTAGCCTTTATTTGGATTTCAGGCAAGGACACAGGATAAGTGTTGAAGGAACAATAATAAAAAAAGACTAATTCATTTATTCCTCCTTTTTCCACAAGCAAGGAAAATGAATATTGAAAAAAATCAGTATAATTTTCTGAAGAAAAATAGTATGTAGTGGAAACCTGTAATGAGGAGGCAGAACCTAATGAGAGACAGGACACAGCAACGGCCAAAGAGCATCTCATTCTTGCAGAGGTAGAACTCAGGTTGGTGCCAGACACAAGAGTGTGAGACATCTGGATCTTCTTAGCTTGTCTTCTCAAGTCTCTGAGCACAGAAATGGTCTCTGCTGTGTTCAAGAAGGAAAGGAAATATGGAGGATAAAGATGTCAGCAACAAACCTGGCATTTGGTTGAATGATATTCTAAAAGGGCTCAAAAACAAATTTATCCAATTCCAATCATTCATCAGCCTCAAGCCAGTACAATGACCGCATAAACAGCCAAAAAAGGTGGCTGTCTGTACATCTCTCAGCACACTCATGGCTGCAGGTGGCTGTAGTTACCGCAATTAGGAGATGCCCAAAGCTATGGTGAGCTTTTTGGAATGCATTAGTGTTCTTTCTTCTCTCTGGTCTACATATCCTAAAATATTCAGGGAAGTCCATGGTTTTTGTTGTGAAATGAGAGGTTTGTTCCAACAATAGATCAGCTTAATTAGGATTTTGTTTTTTCTGTGTGACTATTTAGCTAGTGATACTCCTTCAGCCTCATCCAAGATGAGCAGTATGAAGGGGACACTGATTCTTGAATGTAGGCTGACTATGTCACTGTGAAGGTATGTGACAGCCTTATCAGCTTTCTCTTGATCAAGAGATTAGTTTCTCCAACTCTTGTTTATTTACTTGAAAGGTGATGAGGTTGCAGATACCCAAGGATGATTTCCATCCCACAGACTCTTGGCTTCAGAAGTTCTTGATCACTGTGTTTCTGATCTGAGAAACAGGTTTTTTTTTTTTTTTTTTTTCTGAGCAGATGATACTGAGTTAGCCCATGGGAGGAGGAGGAGGAAGAAGAGGAGGAGGAGGAGGAGGAGAAGGAGGAGGAGGAGGAGGAACAACTACCTAAGGCTTGGAGCTCAGGCCACCACATCCCAAGAACCCTTGAAAAGGGAGAGCCCAGAGTGTTCCCAGCCTCCTACCAAAGAGGAAAAGTTGAGGATCATTTTTATCCACTACAGACTAAGGACTGCATTCATGGTTTTAGTGTTCTCCCAGTGAAAGCAGGCTGCTAGGAAAACCCAAAGAGTGAGTCCTGTTTTGGTGTCTTGGGAAGGTCTGACTTTGAGATTGGGCTCAGGCTACAATCAGTGGACAATTTCTAAAGAAAGGCAGTTCACATTCTACTGTGTAGGCCACCAAGCTGCTGTCTGCCAGACCCAGGACACCCTCTCTAGCCAGCACATCTTAATTATCTTTCTGGGCATTGAATCAGCCTCTCCTGTCCTGATTAGCAGCCCAGCATGCAGCCAGGAGGCAGGCAGCCCTGTGGCTTTCCTCTGATATGCAGAAAGTCTACAGGAATGGAATAAGAGGCAGTCTTGGCTTTAGCCATAACACTAATCAATAGCTACAACCTTTCCTGTGAGCATTGGATTCAATACATAGTGCTTATAGATTTTTCTAACCATCATAATAACCTCACGGTGTGTTACGTAATTATATATATATATATATATATATATATATATATATATATATATATAT
>JADRCH010000146.1:3029327-3045462 GCA_019843965.1 Rhynchomys soricoides
TATATATATATATATATATATATATATATATATATATATATATATATTCATCTTGTCATTGAGACCAAAAGTATCCTGTGAGTTAGGACGTCAGTGTGAAAAATATGAGAGATATTTTGACAGAGAAGGGATAAGGAGGATAGAAGTACAGGGGAGGAGATAGGGTCCAAAGTAGGAGGTGGTGAGAGATGGGGCTTCGGTGGGGTACAAGAGAGCCAGTACTCATCCATTGCCTTGATTCTGAATCTGTGGGTTCCAAAGACTGCTCAACAGCCAGGATAGACCTGGTGTGAGGAAGCACAGACAGACATCACCCAATCTGCTCTGTAGGAGATCCAGCTAGGACCCTGTTCCCAGCCCACTTCATATTATAGAAAAGAAATTCAAAACAGAACGTTGGTGCAGGCAAGAAGGGTGCAACATATTATCAGATTCCGGAGGACAATGCCAAGAAGTCCATTTTCCCCTTAGATAGGCTTTCTGGCACACACAGAAGGAAGAGTGCCTGGCTTCCAGATGTGGGCACGCACATGTGAGCCACCAGAGTTCCATCTGGGCGCTCAGGACAGGAGCTCAGCTTTTGATCATGTGAAAGAGAGCGATTCATTACAAAGTACAGGCTAAAAGGTTCCAGAGCCCCAGTGTGACTAGACAAAGGTTCTCTGCTCCTCAATTTCCTTTCATCTTATCCTTCTGCGGCCTCTTCGATATTTGGTGACAAACTGAGCCTACAATGGAGTCTGAAGTTTACCTGGACTGTTCCTATATTTTGTTCAGATGTCACTTTCCTGCGTAAAGGGAGTCATCCAAGCATCAAAACAGGCCATTTCCCTTTAAATGAGTGGAAAGAAATGAGACAATATGCTAAGTGTGGGAAGGCATTAAAGTTTTACTTGGAGTTCCCTTAAAGATACTGGTACCCCCCATTTCAGAGTTAATTTTCTAGGTGGAAAGTGTCATAAAGATCTACTTTAAGCTGCTGGGACAGGGCTCTTACCTTTTAGGGCTTGGGGTGGAAATGAGAGAATACTGGTGGTGAAGGACTGAAGACCCTCACCACACGGTTATGCCCAGGAATTTACTGTCTTCTCTTCTTCAGAAGGCATTGACTTGCTCAGTAATTTGTTAGCCTAAGAAAGGGGTAAGGGCATCTTCACAATGTAAACAGCCATAGCATGCAGGTCATTGCACTGGAAATCCACACAGGTGCTAGCTCAGCTGGGTCTGCACTACATTGCACTCACTTATTTAGGCTAACCTACAAGCTTTCGCAACAGCTCATTATGGTTTTTTGACAGAACTCTCTATGGTGATTCACTGTAACTGTCAACTTGGTGCAAGCTACAATCAACTAGGAAGATGTCTCAAGGAGGGATGGTCTCCATCAGATTGGCCCATGAGCCTGCCTGTGAGGAACTTTTTAAAAACTGAATTAATCGAGGAGAGAAGACCAACCCTGGATGAGGGCGGTGGCACCATTTTATGGGCTGGTCCCAGCCCCTTGTGTATGAATGAAAAAGGTTAGTGGAGCAGTCATATGCATGCACTCATTTCTCTGGCCTCTTGACTGCAGATGTCAATGTGACTAGATGCTTCAGGTTCTTGACTTCTCTGCACAGGGGACTGTCACTTGGAACTGTGAGCTAAATATTTTCTCCTTGAAGTTGCGTTTTGTCAGGGAGCCACCTCTACGGAATGGAGAGCCCATGCTTCTAGACATTATTCCATCTCTTTTTCTGGATTTTAATGTAAGTCAGCATAACCCAGTATATGCAGTGCAACGGGTTGATCCCAGGACTTCCTACACGGTAGGCCAGAACTTTTGCAGCAGGGCAACCTCCCTAGTCTAGGTCATAAGCTCTTCTTCTGGAGGATCATTTTTCTTTGCTCTGGGCCATCTGTGTGATAGCAGCACTTGTTCCTGTAAGGTTTATTTAATACAAATTGAGAAAGAGAGAGTAATTGTTTCTTATTGTAACATACAACTTATTATCATAACATCTTAGAAACTGTGTGGGTGTGTGTTCATATGTATATGCAGGCCAGAGTTGATATTAGATGTCTTCCTCATCCATTTTTAAAGACATATGTCTGTCTCTTACGGGTATCACTTCCCACACCAGTGTCATCTTGTTCTATTCTTTGAGTCTACCGGAGCGCACGATGCACACATTTATTAAACTAAACTGACTGAGTCAGTACCAAGGAATGGGCTGTATTCAAAGTGATGTTAATACACAGGAAACATTTGATTCAGGATCATCTGGACTGCATGTCTCTGAACAAGGAGCTTGTCAATGCAGCCAAGCTGGCTGGCCAGCGAACTCCAGAGACTTTCCTGTCTCCACCTCCACCATTAAGACTTCAGGCACATGATGCCACACCCAGCTTTCCTGTGGGCACTGGAGATTGAACCCGGATCTTCCTGCTTACATAGCAAGCTTTTTCCAAAAGGTAAATTTCCAGCTTCATTATTTCTGTCTTTTGTGTGTAGATATCTACCCAATGCTGTATTTCTGAAGACACTGTCTAAAATATGCTGCCTTCCTGGGCATCCGTTGTCAAGGCACATTATGCAAGCAATGGCTTCTCCACCATTTGCATTTCTGTTCTAGTCTCTTCTGTACTAGGACAGGTTGCAGCAGAGAAGAAGGCTAAGGTCCTAAAGGCTGACTTTGTATGATCTCTATTAGACTAGTGCAGGGCAAAAAGCCCCTCAATTACACGGTACACTTGGATAGAGAATAAATTGACATCTATTTTTCCCAGTTCTCGTGTACAAATAGTAGTTACAATTATAAATAATTGTGATGGATTTAATTGAACACGTTTAAGCTGGGCAGCACACCAGAACTGACTGGGTTTGAGGGGACAGGCTGAAGCTTCCAGAGACTTCTTTCACAGCTCAGATGGTGCCTTCTGGAAATAGTTGATCTTTGTATCTCTCTTCCCACAGTGGTGTAATCTGGTTAGATTTCCAGTGCTGAGATCAGTGCCTGGTGCCGACATTTATTAAACTAAACTGAATGAGCCAATAGCAAAGCAGGGGCTTCCATCCACATCACGTTAACACACAGGAGGGGAACATGAGCACTAGATTCTGTGTTATCGGAAAGCTAATCAGAACTGTGCTACTAGCAATGGGTAAACATGATGATTTTCTGGATGATGTTTTGGGTCTTTATGAAATTTCAAGTGGAGTAGTTGTGTCTTAAGAAGGAAAGGAAGTAATTGTGAAAATCTTGACTCATCCATTACTCAACATAAATAGAATCTTAGGGCAAAAGTCTTGGAACTCCAGGCTATATAAACTTCCAATTTTCCCCTATTCATAGAAATGAGATTGCACTTCAGCATTATCATCACCCATTAAATGAAGAAGAGATATTGTGTATGTTTACCTAGAATGCTTAAGACTTTCATATTGTGTATGTTTTCCTAAAATGAGACATATATGAATATTTCTTCCTTTTAATCTCTACATCATAGAAAATCAAGTCTACTAATGTTCATCTATGACAGGCATCACCTGAAGCCATGATGGTCACCAATGCTCTTCTGTGGCCAGGGTCACCTGGGACCATGCTTAGAAGAGATGCCTTACTGTTTGGAACTCTCAACATCCCTTTTGGCCGTCTCCCCTCCACACACAGTCAGGGAAACAGAGCAACAATTTAATCCACGCTGGTGAGTGGAGACAGGGAGATCATCTGATGTGATCTGGGACAAAATCTTCTTATTTTTCGAAGAAATACACTGTGATGTTACAGATGTGTTTCTCGTCGCAGGCCCAATGTGAACAACACACACTTCACACATCAGGTTAATAAAGAGCAACAAGAAACCTAAGTGGGTGAGTGAGTGACAGGCATCCTGTTGGAGACAGTCCCCTGAACGGTTTTACAGCACTCACCCCACCCCCCATGGCCCATGGCCTAGAGGAACACAATTCCACTGAGTCAAGCCATGTGGGGCAGAAGTAGTCACATGTCCAGTAGAGCACCAATCTGGTGCATCCCAAGGAGCTGGCTTTCTCTTTTTGGCTCACCACCCTTGTGCACTTTGCCCTGGCTCAGTTATATTTAGTTGAAGCATCATTAGAAGGATAAAGCTGATCAGGTGTAATTTGGAGCTGCCACAGCTCCCCTTTAGAAGACAGTGCCGGCCCAGGTGACCACTGCCTTGGTGCCAGAGGCTGACTGAATACTGCCTCTTCTGGTTCCCTAGCTTACCACACCCCCCATTTCAGAAGGCAGCTCTATTAGGAGTATTATGGTCTCTGCATCCTCTTTAGCCGGGAGCTGAGGATTCCCGCAGGTAGTAGCTGGAAAAAGCGGCAGACCTTCGGTGAAGCTCACTCCATTCCCTACCCGTCTCTCCAGCAAATTAGTAAGTGAGGACTGAGTTTCTGTCGGAAACTTTCTTTCCACTTTTCCTCCCTCCTCAATATTTTATGAATTAAAGGGTAAATTGTGAAACTTTCAAGATACAGCTGCCTCTCTCTCTCTCTCTCTCTCTCTCTCTCTCTCTCTCTCTCTCTCTCTCTCTCTCCCCCCCCCCCTTTGCCTATTCACATATCCCATGGTTTAACAATAGTTTTCAAAACTATTTCTTGCTCTCATTAGATAAGCTTAACAATCAAGACTCTTGTCACCTCCCCCCCACCCCCAAGCACACATTGCAGATCCTTGCAAATGGCATTTCACGATTCTGAATACCCCTTGAAAACCCTTTCAGAGAAATAAAACTATAGTTTCGCTTAGAAAATTTCTTTCTTCTTAATTTATTTTCATCCTTAGTGAAGTCTACTATCTGTTCTGCCCCACCTCTTACCAGCAACTTAATGAATTGCTTTCGTAGAGGGGAAATTGCTACCGACCAAGACCTTCTGAAATGCCAGCCTATTGGGTCGTTTCTTCTACTTTGTGACTTAAGTCTTGCAAGAGCCCACCAATTCTTTGTAAGGCTCTGTGGGGTCGTTGGTTGTGGGGGTGTCTCCAGGTCAGAGGGGCTTTCTTCCCCCAAGCTGTATTGCTACACCTGGAGAGGCTGGAGTTGGGACAGCAACTCCCCTTTGCAAGGGGTGGGAGCTTCTTATTACTTTAAGGATGTCTGCGATCTTCATTCAAAGTTGACTTTTCTGTAAGTGAACTGTGCAAAGATGCTGGATGACATTCCATTGTATGGTTCCCTTCTGATATATATATATTTTTTCATCCCAAAGCTGTTTTCCTTCCTACTTTGTATCACTGTATGGAACTGGGTGGGAAACAACAGGAAATCCAGATCCTGAAACATACCTCTAGCCACTTCGTTTGATTTGTAAAATTACCGACACTTTAACTCTTTCATCAGCTGGGGTCTGGATTGCTTCACCGCCTTTTTTATCTAACAAAAAACCCTTTGGTTTGGCAGGCTCGGTTCTCCTGGGGCAGCTGGGTGGCCTCTGGCTCTCATTTACCTGCTGTTCCAGAACCCAGGTCAGAGAGCTGTAAGGGGTTAATTTGTGAGACGTGCTTTGAAGATGAAAAGGTCTTTTTATGTGTTCGGGCATTGTAGTTATTAATATTAATATCCGAAGCACGCTGCTTTTAATTGTAAATCGACAACTTCTATACTTAGCAATCAGTAGTGGAATAACAAACATCAGGCATCAGCCTGCCAGCCTCCTGCATCCGCTGCTAGGGACTTGGGGCACACAGTCTGGCTACTGAAGGGCTCTTTGCCTCATAGGCACCTTACACCCAGGTGCTAGTTACCAGAGGTGCGGAGACTCGCTATAGCCTAGTCTGGAGAAATGGGGGTAATCCTGGCACCTGGCAGTCTGTGACTTTGGATTCTCTGCAGAGCCCATGCCTCGAATTGCCTGCTCACATTCCCAGGGATGGTGAAGTTCAAAAGCTAAGAGGGTCAAAACTGAATTTTGGAAGGGAAGAAAGAGGAGGATGGGCATTTGCGTTCTAGGGGAGGCTGTCTTTGTAACTGAGGAGAGGTTATTGAATGAACACAGAGTGCTTTATTTTCTTTAAAATACAGGTGATTCTCGGGGCCCTACCTAGTTTACAAAGAGGAGAGTCTATCATTAGGTAGTATAGAGCTTTAAAAAAGAAAAGAGCCAACAGGGCCAGAGTAGTCTGAAGTAATAGCATAAGAAATTGGGTATGTGAGTGCAGGTTCCTACTGAAGAGCTAGGCAGAGCCAAACAATGTAGTGAGGACAGGAACTGGGCATAGAGATGTCTGCCTGTGGTCCCATACAGCCTCAGCATGTTGGCAAATTTCTCGCCCCTAACTCCAGTTCTGCTGGCAGTTTCATCCATTTCTATGATGAAATGTAGGCTTTCTTCCTCTCTCTTGTTGAGTGAATCTTCTCAAGACTACCATCCCTGTACTTTCATGGCTTCTTTATTTGTGTGGGCCTTGTGATTTTATTTATTGGTGAATAGAGACACAGCCCCCTGACAATGATCCTTTTCTCATTGTGTATTCAAATTCCTCACTGACATCAAAAAGCAGAAGAGATGAGTATATGCCAGAAGTGGGGGCTCCCTCCCTCCTTCTTTCCTCCCCCTTTCTTCTTCATGGGAAATTTAAAGCATTTAGTATCTAAGTGACATTAATATGTGAGGCAGCAATTTAATGGCGTTTACAGCAACTCTTGTTCCTTTATTCCTGGGAAAACTTTGACATGGAGAGCTTCCTTGATCCTCTTAATTCTACTGAGGGGGTAGCCTCACAGCCTCTTTTAACCCAGCCAACTCTTAGGAACTGTCACCTACCCAAAAGAGGAGAGCAATCTAACTTTCTGAGCAGTCATTCAGCATGTTCTGAGAAGTGTTCTGCCTGGACCACTTCATTTACATTAGTAGGGTGAGCTCTTGGTGAGACCTGACCAGAACCAAGAGACTGTGAACACTGGGCTCCTGACTTCAATAACAGGAAGCCCAAACGCTAAGATGCATAGAAGCAGCCTGGATTTTGCTAGGTTTCTGGGAGGATAATGTGGAGAGGGCCTACCTTTTAAAGATGAATTTGTAACTTATTCATTGCTAAGAAGATTCTGACTCTGGAGAAAAACTGCATGTCTGGATCATCTAAGTGAGTAAACCATCCCAGAGTGGTCCTTAAGTCCAGATTCTACTTTGTTCTCAGCCTTGTTTAGTGAGGAGCACACAATATATGTGTATGCATTTTAAATTTTACATCATTTATTTTAGAAAATATTCTGTGGGAGAAAAGGCTGAAAATAAAACACAAAACAATTTGACTATTTAGAGTCTATGAATATTTTCAAGTGACACAAAGCAAAACTGTATCGTGAGCAGAGGAGGGGATGGGAAAGAATGCTGGAGATAATATTTTTTTTTCTCCTTAGAGCAGAGGATGGTGAATTTGCTGTATCCATAGTGTAGGCGTGGTTCCAGAAACTCCAGGAAAAGCTGTGTCAGCACTTCTTGATCTGAGTAAAGCAGGGGACTTTGAGTCAGGAATCTAAATTCATGGGAAAATAAGGTTTTCTTTCTTTCTTTTCTTTTATTTAAAAATAATTTTAGGAGCACAAACATTTGTAGAAATATTTCAAAGAGTCTCTAAAGGCTTTGAGTCTTTTAAAAATCGGGACAAGTCAATCTTCAAAATCATCTTTTGGTGCCTCTGGGTGGTGGTCCTATGGATGTAGCAAGACCCATTGCCAGGTCTCCCTACACTCCTTGCCCTTGAGGGATCCTGAGGGCTTCAGTTTCTTAAGGTTATAAAAAGATAAAGGACTAGCCATGTTTCTCAGGGAAGACAGAAGTTTTGGGAATGCTTTGGCATGGGAGACTCAGAGCCTCTCTTGGGCTGTACATTTTGTTTTGGCCAGGTGTGCCTTAGACCTAGGATACACAGACTTCTGCTCACTCAGCCTTGGGCAGAAGTGTTTGCTTCCTAAGTTCCCATCAGTAAAAGTTGTCCTAAGTGTAATCAGGTGAGTCCAGTATGCTCCTGGGTGAGGTCCTTAGACTTGTAGCCTTGCCCTCACATAGTCCTCTTAGTGGCTGCTTTGTAACCAGAACTGTGGGGTTCAGATTCATGTGCACTTCATTGGGTGGCACTGCCTCAAATCAAAGGCAACAACAGTTATGAAAATGAAAGTCCTAGACAAATATGAACTCTTGTAATGCTTTCTAGAGCAGCCTACTAACTTCCCTGTTTTTATAACCAGTTGCTATAGGTGTTAGTTCACAAAAGGTGGATATGCATATACACACACATATACATATTCTCACACACACACACACACACACACGCCTGGCATGTATGCATACATATACATGTATATATGCACATGTGTGTGTGTGTATGTGTCAGTATACACACATGTATATGTATGTGTATGTATATGTGTATGTGTATATGTATTCAGTCAGGAATCTGCAGTAGTTTCTGTTTTATGCGACTGCAGCTGTAGTCTTTGTAGTACTCTGTTGGACCTGTAAGAACATGCTTGTTTCTTGGGTGTATGCATGACAATGGTACAGGATGCCCAGCATCCGCTGAAAACTATGCCTCTTTTGTCTTGTGAAATTCTCTTCTAAGAACATCCAGCCTATGCTTATGAAAGGGATTTTGTGTGTGTGTGTGTGTGATGACTTAAGCGCTGGTTTTTAGAAAAAAAGGTGAAATTTTAGACCACGGGATTCTAGGTCTCGGCACAGACAATTTCTCTCCTCTCTCTCTTTTTCTTTTTCAGACAAAGCCTCATTGTGTACTGCTGGCTTGCCTGGACCTCGCAGAAATCTGCCTGCCTCTGCATCCTTGGGTTAAAGACAAACATGGCTATATCTCATTCTTAAATGGGTAACCTCTGCTACCTTGAGCTGTAAATTTTAATACTAATGTCATAATAACACTAAAATCCATCTTTACTAGCAGTGAATGCCAGGTACTGTTGATAAAACAGCTAAATACTTATATTTTGCACATGCCTCCTCAGCAATCCTCAAAGGATTGGCATTCTTGTCTTCATTTTATGGTTGAAGAAAACTAAGACTGTGAAGCTAAGAAATTCTAGGCAATGAATGGCGCACTCACTCAGGAAGGTGAGCCTCACCCACTCACAATCTGCAACTCCAAAGAAGCTCTTCTTGGCACCTCGGCTCTCTGGCCTTGGCTTATTGAAATAAAAATGAGCTGATTTGATTAATTTTTTTCTGAGTCGAAAATTCATTGACTCGGCAAAACCCCTTTTAGTAGCAGAATGCCAGCAAGCTGTTTAGCATTACACTGGGAAATTGGAACCTTAGAATTTGGGCAATAAAACAAATGAAACCCCACCATGAAAATCACAATTAGACATAGTCCCAGAAGTCACTTGCCAGATTTGAGAGATCCATGTCGGCTGGTGTCTTTTAATTCCAGTCCCCCAGTCTTCCTATGACCTTTCTGTTTTGCTGAGGTATTCTGAGGAGTAAGAACTCAATATAAGTTCTAGATTGTAAATGTAGGCCACACCATGGATTGAAAAGAAATTATTTAAGATTCCAGGCTCTTGGAGAATGTTTTTAGCAGCAAGCATTGGGTGAAAGTTGACATTTTTGCTTTATAATTCTTCTTTGGGTTTGACTTAGCCTAGGATCTGTTTAACTCTGACCTTATATACATCCATGGTGGAGAAGAAAGGAGTACTTTAACATCATTCTTCCAGTCTCTTCTTTTTTGTTTCCACGTCTGAAGTATAAAACCATCTTATTCAATTGTCACTGCCTACCTTGGCCACAGTGCTGGAGTGTGCATCCCATGGTCAAGTGCTTATTTGCTGCTCTTCACAGTTACACACAGTATTGAAGAAGTATACGGTCAGTGCAATGTTCTTATTGCCGAGGGCCACTGTTCTTCTGACATGCAAGCTGAGTGACTATGGGGAGTAGATCACTAGTTTCTGATGTGTTTCGGAGACTACAGTTGTCACTGGCCTAGTGGAATTTGGAGGCTACCAGAGCTCAGCAGAACCTTTCTGTCTGATTGTTGACAATTCATTATGACAGCATGGAAGCTATAGGGTTTCTATCCAGGATGAAATTCAATAGTTATCTCCTAGGCGCTCCTCATTTCCTAGCTCTATAGTGTACTAGATTAAAACCGCCATTACAAAATTATTTTTAAATTATATGCTTCTGTGTGTGGCTGGGTGGTGGGGCAGGTGCCTGCAGAGTCCAGTGAAGGGGTCAGATACCTGTGAGATGAGTTATAGGAGGTTGGGAGGTACCTAATATGGGTGCTAAGAACTGAACTCAGGTCCTCTGTAAGAGGTGCATTAACTCTTAACCACTGGGCCATCTCTCTAGCCCCCTTAAACCACATTTTAGTCCTACAGAAGATGACATTAGTGAGCTACGTCTCTATGAAGAGCAAAAGACTGTATGCTTATAAAGTCATAATGGCATGAGTCCATTTTAGTACTATAAGAAATATTAGTTATATGCATCTGTATAGGTCTTGACAAAGCCAAGCTTAACTAGAAAATTCAGAGGCAGAAGCATAGATGGGTGTGAGTCACTTTGATTTAGAGAGGGATAGGGATGATTCCCAGTAAGATGGGAGAGAGAGAAGACATGCTGCGTATGCTGCAGTTAGTACTTGCTGTCTCTGAGCTTTGTAAAACAGTGGGCTACTCTTGAAGATGCAGAAGGAGAGGGCAGCACATGTAAATTCAGAACATTGTTTTTATTGGTCAAAACCACTGTTTGAAGTAGGAAACTATACTTACCACTGTGACTCTGCAGTCCTTAATGAAGAAAATGAGGGTCACTCAGTCTTAGGAGAGAGGCAGAAAGACTGCCCTCAGCTCTAACTACCCACTTTCAGTCTGTCTCCCAGTAGTTCTCAACCCCCCCCTAACATTGTGACCCATGAATACAGCTCCTCATGTTGTGGTGACCTCCAACCATAAATCATCTGAGTTGCTACTTCGTAACTGTAATTTTGCTACTGTTATGATCTGTGTTTTTCCATGGTCTTAGGCAATCCCTGTCAGGACACACAGGTTGAGAACCTCTCCCTCCCCCTATCCCCAGGATGTTCTGATGAGCTTGCTTAAATTGGAGCCATGGTAACTTTCAATGTGCTAGTAGGTCGAGAAGATATCCACAAAAATGAGTGGAAAAATATCATGGACCTTGTGTGTGGATGAAGATGAGATGGAGGAAGACAGATGAACTAGTGTGGCACATTAATTAGATTAGAGACAAATACAATGCCATCTGAGGTCAACATTGTTAAGTGTCCTTTGGAGATGCATGTGTGAGGGTGTGTGTGTGTGTGTATGTGTGTATGTGTGTGTGTGTATGTATGTATGTATATATGTGTGTGTATGTATGTATGTATGTATGTATGTATGTATAGACACCCCATTCTTCTCTGTTGTATTTAATAACCCCATTGTTGCAAGTGGACACCCTCCCCATTAGGTGATGAGATAGTTTTATCCTAAAGAGATCTGCATTCTTTTGGATATGCTCTGACACATTCCTTTATCCAGTCAACAAATGCAGGTTGCATAATTGGTATGCACCATTTAAAAAGACATGGTCTCTCTTTCAGGCAACTCACGACTCTAAGGGGAATGATAGCATAGTATCATACTTTGTTGGACTTCAGTGTCAGTCACAAAAGAAAATTAGGGTGGCCATGGAGTTCAGGACACATGTGGATGGCACAGTCAGACTCCTGTTTCCATCCAACATGCCAAACATTGAGACTATTCAGGGAAAAGTTACATCAACCTTGAACATGTACAGACTTCTTTATCAACATTAGCAATCTAAGGTATAGAGGGAAGTCTGGGTCAGCCTGGGCTATATACAAAAAGACTCCGTCTTAAAAAAAAATGGCAGTAACAATATAATGTTGGCTAAGTGTATGTTATGAAACACAGAGTATTTTTATGTATTTACAGTCTTAAGAGAGAACAATACTTACTGACATAGAAAAATATCCATTCCTTTATGTCAAATAATAATGAAAAATGCAGAGTGAAAAACAGCATATTAAGACTGTTAGCATTCTGTCTAAACTCCACCCCACAGTTGCCTGGCAACAGCCACGCGGGCCTGGCCCACTATAAAAGGGTGCCCCTCTCCTCTCTTCTCTCTTATCTCTCATCCCTTACCTCTCCCCATTCCCTTCTCCTTCTCTCCAGGTGGTCATGGCCGGCCTCTCCACTTCTCTACTCTCTACTCTTTTACTTCTCTCTCCCCCTCTCTGCCTTTCTCTGCCTCTACTACCCTCTTAGCTCCCCTCCCCATGCCCTAAACAAACTCTATTCTATACTATACCTTCACATGTGGCTGGTCCCTCTGGGGAAAGGGATGCCTGGGCTTGGGCCTGCTGAGACACCCCCTTCCCCCACACCTCCAAACCTCCCTATACCTCCATAAAATATATCTCTTTATATATTTTTATAAATACATCAAAGACTATATCATGAAGACAATTATCTGTGGATAGGATTGCAGAAGATTTTTTTAAAACTATTTAAAGCTTTTCTGAATTATTTTCCCCCACATCTAGGTATTTATTAGTTGATAAAGTAAATAACAGGACTAACTATAAAATAACACAGAACAGTTCAAAAGAATCATCTCATTAAACAAACATAAAAGTGATAGTTGATTTCTAAATATAAATAATAGACAACAGAAGACAACTTTTCAAGTCCAGTTTTCAAAAGTCAAACTGTTGGCATTCAGAAATCTGTCTTTAAATGAAAAGAAATCACCAATTTCAAGACTTTCTATTTTGAATTTAGATTTTTTTGGGTTTTTTAGAGAAAAATAATTTCAGAGTATGAGGATTTACAAAACATTTGTAATAAGTGTATTCTACTGTGTTAAGTATTTGGAGAGACTGTTCATTTATTTGCTTTCAAATAGGAGTTCACTCTGTAGCCCAGGCTGGCCATGAACTCACTATGTTTCTGCCTCAGTCTTTTTTAATGCTAGAATTCTAAGTGCTTGTGGAATAGGGGGAAAATCAAGAGTGGTTTGCTGGGGTATTTGGTTGAGGGCATATATTTCCTCTAAGAGCTAACCATTTCAAATGAAAAGCCCTTGACTGATGTCTCATTACCCACAGATGGGATCAAGCAGGGCAGAGCTGTGATCAGCTCGGATCAAGGCTTATCTCCCCAGGGTCCCTAGTCTTCGGTTGCTTTGACCTCATGCATCCTTGTTGCTTGCTAATCTTTGCTTTGTGACTACTGTCACTAGACTGAGGGCGGTGAGAAGAGTTTGGGCTGGCAAGTCCTGGCAGAGTTACAAGGCCCTGGACCAGGTGGAACTTGAAATTACCATATACTTTACAAAGACAAACACTTTCTAGAAGTGAATGGAAAACTAGTTTTCAAGAGGTGTGTTGGATATGAGACATTCCCATAGGCCAGACTGTTGACTGTTTTTTGTTTGTTTGTTTTATTGTTTGTTTTTAAAACTGATATCGATATCTTACTTGGTCCCTAAGGTCCAGGATGAAGAAGGTAGAGAGGTACAGGGAAAGAAAAGATGAAGCTGTAGGGTCAGCTCTAACTGGACCAGCTGACAGAGTATCTCAGACTTCCTCCTCATTGAAAGGGACTAACAGGAGCCAAAGGCTGTGCACAGGTTTTCTAACTTAGATGCTAATCCTCAGCAGATATTTGCATATCAGTCACGTGGTAAGACCCAGCAGGAACCCAAGGATGTAAGGTGGAGGGATGGATTAAATCTTGCTCTGGGAAGTTTGAATTCCAGTGAGGTAGGGCTCGAAAGGGAAAAATGACCAAGTGCCTGGCGTGCCTGCTTGTATGGGGCGGTGGGAAAATGTTTGATAGATAAGGCGACATCAAACGCGTAGTGCGGCGACCATGGCTAAGCAATTTCAGCTTCGAGATGGACTTGGAGCATGCTCATTTCAAGTGGTCGTTATCCAGACCTGCAATCTATGCAGAGCCTCTGACTTGTAAAATAAACGCGCTCCCAGCTGATCCATCTCTTCCATGCTTAGGCTTATGAGGATTGTTTATCTGTCCACCCACCTACAGATTTAAAAACATCCAGTTTCTGTCATTCAAAGTGAGAAAGGCAGAGCACCTACCTTCAACTAGTTGAGGATGGAGTGAGAGAGATAAATAGAAACAGATGTTGGTAGAACGCTGTGATAACGTGCAAACAATAGGCAGATAATACGTTGGAGACTTTTGGAAAGTAGCTAGCCCCTGCTGGGGTGAAGAGTGGCTGAGCCAGGGTCGGAGGCACTGGGGCCTGATGACATCAGCCTAAAGCCTTCAGGAGACGCAGGGCTGGATGTTCTTGGGGGAAACTAAGAACAGAGGGCATTTCCAGGATCATTTCAACCAAAGTAGGACATGGGGGGGCGGGGGGGGAGGAACTGAATGGAAGTTTGTGGACACAGCGGGGCTCTGTGGGCTGTGGACACGGAGGGAGTATGGAAGATGAGGGATCTGAGGTTAGCAGCCGCACTTTGGAAGCGCCCATTCTGCTTATTGGGCTGTGCTGGTTCCGCTGAGGAAAAGCGAACTTAGCTCGGAATGATTCAGTGTTCCCACATGTTCCCATCGTTTCTACACTGAGACAGGTCTCAGGGCTGCTTCTCAACTAGA
This sequence comes from Rhynchomys soricoides, assembly GCA_019843965.1. Lineage (NCBI taxonomy): Eukaryota > Metazoa > Chordata > Mammalia > Rodentia > Muridae > Rhynchomys > Rhynchomys soricoides. The sequence goes on from JADRCH010000146.1 coordinate 3,043,962, forward strand.
GAGGAAGGCTTAAAATCAGACAGTTGTTTTCTATTTAGGTAAAACACATGTGCAAAGCCAAGACAAGATGTTCAGGTCCAGCTGATGTTCCAGTCGTCATGTGGGAGGGAGTTCTTGTTGGCAAAGAAGCCAAGGGAAGAAAGAACGAAAAGAACACACACACACACACACACACACACCCTTTTGCATCTTCAGAAAGATCGCCAGCAGCTGTTCTATGTCACAATCTGCAAGTTGGAAAAGGGGCAGGTTCTTTTTTTCTTTCTCCAAAAAAATAATAAAGCAGCAATCCATTTCTGTCCCAAAGTTATTTCCTGTGATGAGAGCCCTTGAGATCCCTGGCAACTCCCTCTTTTCAGTTTCCTCCCTGGGCAAAGGGCTTTTCCCCAAGGGAAGTGTCATTCATGCTGTGGAGCCTATGGTCCAGCACAGAATGCACCAGATGTTCGGCCAGAGGTTTCCTCCCTCCTTCCATCAACTGGAAGAGAAAACATGTTTCCACTGGACATTTTTCCAAGTGTGTTGCTATGAAGGGGAGTGTTGTCTGGCTGGCAGACAGAAACTCTTGTTGTCTTTGAGCTGGGCTTTCAGCATGATACTGCCAATTCACAAGTTCTTTCTCTTGCAGATGTATATGTGAACTGCACATGCAGAAGGGTGAAGGCCCTTTACTGCTAGGGGAGTCCAAATGATTCATAGGACCATGTGGTTAAATCTCCCTCTTCAATCTTCCACGATCTCCTATTCCCTGTGCCCCACAGAACCAACCGCTGCTTAAGTTTTCCATAGTTTTGGCAAACTACTGATCACAATATGATACAGTCACATGTGAATGAATCTCTCTTCACTGCTGAAGCGTTAGACTGTCTTTCTCAGCTTTCATATCCTGAGTCTGTTAAAAGCCAAAGGCAAGGAGGTCAGGAATCTGTGTTTTGTTTATTAGTACATCTCAAGGGTCCAACACATTGCTTCATACATAGAAGGAGCAGAGTAATTATTGAAGTAATAAATAGATTTCTAGTAAAGCCTGCTGTATGGTTGTGAGATATAGGACAGGCCTGTAGGGACCATGGAATCTCTGCTGGGTTCTGGAGGGAAACCAGAAGGTTGAATGGTTCCCAAGAAGTAGCATTCCCTCGTGCTTGGACATTTCCAGTATAAAGGTACAAACTATCCTGCAGGACCCTGGAGGGCTGGCCAGCCTTTCCTAGGGCTCTCATCATGGTAAGCCATTTTCAGTGTAGGATAGTCAATGCAGCTTTGAAGTTTCATCCTCGTAGATATCAGTACATTTTGATAGTGATTTGTTAAGACCTTTTAAACTTAATTTTCAGATTAAAACAAACCCAAAAGTCAGTAACAGAGAATGCTTCCGAGATGGAGAGGCCATTGAGCAATAGGACATAGTCTCTACAACACATGGTTAGGACAAGCCCATGTTGGTCCATGTGGTATAGATCTAATTCCTAGTCCATGCTCAGTGTCCAGCTCCAAGTCTGAG